>JAUCMS010000145.1:17265305-17278685 GCA_032357445.1 Enteromius radiatus | reverse complement strand
CTAAGCTACATACCTTCTATGTACATATCAGACAACAATTTAAAATATTCTCTCAATGCTTTCTAGGGCACCTTTAAAGGAATAGTTCACCCAAAAATGAAAATTTTGTTATCATTTACTCATCCTAAAGTAGTTCTTTATTCTGATGAACAGAAAGGAAGATATTTTGAAGAAAGTTTGTAACCAGGCTGTTTTGGGTCACCATTGACTTCTGTAGTAGGAAATAGAGTAAAATTTCTGTATTCGGTACAGATACCAGTGAAAATCCACGGCTCTTGGTACCAATTTCAGTCCCAAAGCAAAACACAAAAGCATTAAAAAGCACACAATTTTTATTAATAAAGTCAAATTAAAATAAAACATACAAAAATCAATGCCATTCTTTACTTATTTTAACTAGTGTTTCAAGTTTTTCCACAAATAATAAAAGTATAAAAAACAGAAAACAATTCATTTGAATTTTAATTAATGAAATTTAAACACATTTTACTTTTTGGTAAATTAAGAGGATTAAAGATAAATATTGCATGATTATTTCTTAAATAAACATGTTTTTTTTTTAAACATTAGTGGTAGTAGTAGCCTGTCACATACATTATTCTAAATAATGGTAATATATTTCTGGCACAACGTCCAAACCAAACTTTTATTTTGACGGGTTGCGGTGAATACCTTTACATTTCTGTGTGTATATGATATGCTGGTTTACTCAAGTGAAACGGTAAAATTACGTTTGCATCTTTTTATTACCGACTTGGTACCGAAGTATTGACAACACTAGTAGGAAACAAATACTATGGAAGTCAATGGTGACCCAAAACAGCCTGCTTACAAACTTTCTTTAAAATATCTTCCTTTCTGTTCATCAGAAGGAGGAAATTCATTTGGAACTACTTGAGGGTGAGTAAATGAGATTTTCTTTTTGGGTGAACTAGCCTATATCTTAAAGGCATTATAATGAATGCATAATGCATTATAAATAACTTTAAATTATGTTGTACCATCTCATGAATATTCATGTTTTAATGTGTTATAATATTTACTTATTTGTGGTTACAGCTTTTAAAGGTATGATCATTTTATAACACACAATGAACATGATTCATCCACTTAAGCTACAGTGGATTATATTTCTGATAGTTGGTACTTTACTTACAGTAAAGCAGATAAATACCACTTATAAGTAATAATAACTATAAAAAAAAATTGTCAAACAGCCATAAGATCAGGTATCAGATCAGATCAATGTGTAATATGACATTTGTTATGAACATTATAATTGTTTTTATGATTATTTATGAGATGTTATAACACATTATAAGTTTTTTATAATGCATTATACAGTCATTATAGTGCCTTTTATGCTCTTATACGCTTCATAGAAAGTGTTACCATTATATCTTGTAAAAATCACATTATTTGAATCTAAGGCCTTGATCAGAATGTGATGAGATGTAGGTGTTACCCTGCATTGAAGGTGGCGGACCGGAGGAGATGTGCACAGGCTGTGGTGAAGGTGCACTGCTATGGTCCTTGAGTCTGGACACGCTCGGGTCCTGCAGCAATAACAGACCGCTTGAGGACTATCGCTCACATTTACACTGCGTATATTTATTAAAGGACAAAAAAAGAAAGAGTAAAACAACTGCAATAAAGTAAACCTTGCCTCCAGTTCGGAGTCACTAGAGTCTGGTTGTGAGGGCGACGAGGCCTGGCCGGTGATGAAGGGCAGCATGGGCTGACCCATTTTGGCCATGCGTGAAATCAGTTTAGCTTTAGTGGCATCAGGATTCTGAAGACATTGCGAAACACACAGACGTATTTATTATACAGAAGGTTTATACACCTATGTTCTGCACTAACCACTAAGCCGCAGCTCCTCCTGACATTTATTTATATTATAAATCTGCATTAAGAAGACAAAATGCTAAAAATAAACGTGTGGTTTAACTGAAAAGAGCCAATTCTTACGCTGAGCTGTTCACTGAGGGAGTTTGATTTTGCCCGAAGAGGCGGCTCGCTGTAAACAAAGAGGAAACGGCTAACTTCAATCAAATATGATTCATGTAAACAATGATCTCCGGTCAGGCTACAGCGGGAGGTCTGTGGGGGTCACCTGGGTTTGCTGGTTTGTGGGGCAGTGTTGAGGGGCTGGCTGAGCTCGGACGGGGTCAGACTCTCCACGCTGGGAGCAGGAGACGGGGCCGCCGAATCTCTTGAACTCCCGTCCTTTGCAAACTTAACCTGTGAGAATACGGATGAAAAGAGCAGGACTGGATCTCAATCTGCATGTTTTACGACATTATAAACTGTGTCAAAGATGTAAAAGCACATACTTCTGAGCAGTGTTGGGGAAAATTACTTTTAAAAGTAATGCATTACTCCCTGAAAAAGTAACCTAGTTACTTTTTATGGAAAGTAATGCATTGCATTACGTTTGCATTACTTTTTAAATATGAGCAGGGCTAGATTGTTTGTTTTAATATAATAAATGGATAAATTGTTTGTATAGCAAATGTAGAAGCCCTTTCATACCTAAAAGTGTAATGAATAAACCTGAAGGAAGAGTAAATTCATATTTAGCTGAGTGTGTTATTGTGCTGGTATCTTAAAGACTGCCGTGGACTTGGTTTGTGATATTCTTCATATTCTGTGTACTGGTCCATTCACACTGATAGAAATTAATCTTTTTAATACGTTTTAACTGATTCTTACATCTTATGGCTATTTTTACCTTTTTAAAGCCATTTTTTCTAAAAGTGTCCATTGCTTTTTGAATACTGATATTTGAAATAATTGGAATAATAAAATATACTCTGAATGTGAAATTAAATCCGCCAGTAGGTGGCAGTAAGTCAGTAAATAAGTGATTTAAATGGTTGATTAATTTGGAAACGAATCACTGTCATGTTGCTCAGAGAATCAAAATAGTGCAGTGGTTGTGTTTGGAATTATTTTTTGTTGGCGAAATAGCCCAAATACTGTCCCTTAAGTTCCTTAATTAACTTCTTGTTTACTGAACTGTTGCAAAAATTATACACTGCTCAAAAACATCAAGGGAACACCAAAAATAACACATCCTAGATCTGAATGAAATATTATTCTTATTAAATACATTAATAAATGGAATAAATTGAAGTGGAAAAACACACTACAGGCTGATCCAACTTTGATGTAATCTCCTTAAAACAAGTCAGAATGAGTCTCAGTAGTGTGTGTGTCCTCCACGTGCCTGTATGACCTCCCTACAACACCTGGACATGCTCCTGATGAGGTGGAGGATGGTCTCCTGAGGGAACTCCTCCCAGACCTGGACTAAAGCATCCACCAACTCCTGGACAGTGGTGCAGCGTGGTGTTGGTGGATGGAGCAAGACATGATGTCCCAGATGTGCTCAATAGGATTCAGGTCTGGGGAACGGGCGGCCAGTCAACAGCGTTCGTCTCGCAGGAACTGCTGACACACTCCAGCCATATGGGGTCTAGCATTGTCTTGCATTAGGAGGAACCCAAGGCCGACCGCACCGGCACCGCCAGCATTCAAAAGTGACCAAAACATCAGCCAGAACGCGTAGGAACTGAGAAGTGGTCTGTGGTCACCACCTGCAGAAGCACTCCTTTATTGGGGGTGTCTTGCTAATTGCCTATAATCTCCACCTGTTGTCTCTTCCATTTGCACAACAGCATGAGAACATGATTGTCAATCAGTGTTGCTTCCTAAGTGGGCAGTTTGATTTCACACGAGTGTGATTGACTTGGAGTTACATTGTGTGTTCCCTTTATTTTTTTGAGCAGTGTATATAAATGTTCTGCCCCTATGTCTTGAATTTGTAATTAATTTAAAGTATCGTGCAGTGAAGGAAAACACTCTAAACGCAGATGCGCACATAACTCTGGTTGCTTGCAGTGCGTTACCCCAACAGTGCTTAACAGGATAAGTCAAACATGAGGAAGTAAAAGAAAGTTCTGGATGTGAGAATGCCGTACCCGACGAATCTCAGCTTCAAAGATTAGTGTGCTGTCTGGTGGGACGCGGTTGGGAACGCCCTGAGACCCGTAGGCGAGACTGGGGGGAATCACCATGAGCCGTTTCCCGCCCTTACGCATATTCAACATCCCCTCCTCCCAGCCCTGAGAGACAGAGAGAGAGCTTTACACTGCCATATGAGTGATAATGACACATGTAATGCCGCCCAGCCAGCTTCCTCCTCACCTTAATGACTTTCCCAGCCCCGAGCTTCAGTCTCAGCAGCTTGTCTTTATTCAGATTTGAGTCAAACATCTGGAGGAGAAGAAAAAAGAATATTAAAGTTTCTGTTTGTATATTTGTGTGGTTGTGTATATTTATTATTGATACAGTACATATTTTGCAAATACTTACATGTCTATATTTAAACTCATATAATTTATATTAAACTTATATAATAAAAACACTGAAGCACTGTGTGTGCATTTAGATATGCATAATAAAAATACACAGAACACCCACATATAGTATGCAAACAAAAACATTTATTTTGGATGCAATTAATCATGATTAATTGTTTGACAGCACTAATAATATAATTAAAAAAAAAACAATAGTGCTAATAAATGCTGTTCTTTTGAACTTGTATTCATCAAAGAATCACATCATTAATGTTTGTACTTTATTTCTTAAATAAATGATCATAATGACATATTATTTACTCCCCAAAGCCATTTTTATTCACACTGTCAGTTTCGGATACTGTGCAGATGTAAATGTGGTTATTGACCAAACATCTTTACCTGTCCAATGGTGTGGTTTTGCAGGAGCCAGCCGGAGTAGGCCACTTCTAAAGAGTCTCCGTTCTCCACAGACTGACCCTCACCCAGAACAAGATCCTGCATCAGGACTGAGTCTAACACACTGCTGCAGTTTACTTTGGCGAGACAAACCTGAAACAACATCATCACTGCATAAGAAGCTCCTCAAGCATGTTGAGGAGACATGACTAAGAACCCATAAAATACAAACCTCTTTACAAAAGTCCGTAGCTGCTTTCTCAGATTCAAACATCAGCGACCAATTCTGTCTCTGGTCATCATAAAACGTGCAGTAGTTACTGGGCTGGACCTGGATGTGAGAGAGAGACGGTTAGAAGAAAAACACAGAAAACAAACAAGTGTTGTCTGACTTGAGTTCGGTGAATAAGAGCTCACAGTGAGAAGGAAGCTGCTGTGGATCCTGGCGGCCGTCACCTGTTTCTGTTGACTGACATACAGCAGGATCTTATACTGAAATGAGTGCAGACATACAAATGTGTAAAAAAAAAAAAAAGCCCATCTATTTCATTTAAGACTCAGAGAGGTCAAAAGGAAGAAAAATGTGTTCATTCTAACCTCTTTAGATGAATGATTTCCTAGGACCGCAGCTCCAAGCTTGCCTTGTTTGACATACTGTCCGTTAACACTGCACAGAAAAACCAGAGATCACTGCCTATCCAACACCACCTCATGACCAATTCATACATATTTTATAACGTGCCTAATTTGTACGATTTGTAGACCCTCACTTATACGTTTTCAGTGACAGGTAGGTTTAGGGGCAGGTTAGGTGTTGAATATTTCTAAAAATTCATACTAATTGTGCAAATTGTAAAATACGTACAATTTAGAAAAATCATATAGATTTGTACCAGTGAGGTTGTACAAATTTGTGCAAATTAGCCACCTCATAAAATGCTGCCATGAGGCTGCTCTACTGTATTCCGGGCTGCACAATTCATCTAATTTCAAATCGCGATTACAATTATGCATGCCACAATTACATAATCAGCAATCATTCAAAGTCTTAAAGGGTTAGTTCACCACAAAATTTGAACTCTGTCATTAATTATTTACCCTCATGTCGTTCCAAACCCATAAGACCTCATTCAGAAACACAGTAAAAACATTGGTAAAGTCAGCATCGATAGCCTTGTGGTTATTGGGCGTCCCCTGTTCAAACCCCAACTCAAAAACCTTTCCCGACCTCTCTCACTCTCCTAATTCGCTTCCTGTGAATTCTGATCTGTCCTGTCACAGTAAAGCGTCAAAAACGGCAAAAATAATGTGACATCTGTGGTTCAACTTCAGTTTTGCGAAGAGAATACCTTTTTAGTTGCGCAACAAAAACAAAAAATAACAATTTACTCGAGCATTCTTCTCCCCCGAGTTATGTCTCTCACCATTTTGTAGAGTGTCACAACAAATACATCATTTCAGTTGTGTTGTTGTCTATGGAGGGACAGATAGCTCTCTGATTTCATGAAAAACATCTTAATTTGTGTTTTGGAGATGAACAATGGTCTTATGGGTTTGAAACGACATGAGGATGAGTAATTCATTTTCATTTTGGGGTGAACTAAGCCTTTAATATGTTTTTCTTTCTACCGGTTATCTTACGAGTTTTAATTATAGTTTTAGTTTATCATTATAATACCATGCACATTTTTACATTTCTTTATCATTCAAATAGTTGACATTTGAGGCTTAGTACTATTGAAAAGCAATAAAAGTTTTCAGTTCATTTATGTTCATATAAAAAGGTTTAAACAATGGTATAAACATCATTCAGTGTAAATTATGTATCTAAATGTATCTCTAGCGTATGTTAGTACTAAAGATGCATATTTGTAAACTGCACTTTGGGTTTGTAATGTGCAGCATTACAGATATGTATATATATACATATACACTACACTTAAAATTAAATAAACAATACACAAAATTAAAAAGATTCTGCATCTTTTCCAACTTACTATCTGTAAGCATGTACTGCAGTAGCACAGAGAACAGCAGGAGAGTTTGGAGGAGGTGCACCCTTTTGGGTCGGGGGTCCTGTAAAACAAAACATAAAATGTCCCCCCAAAAAAATCTGGATTTAAAAGTATTATCGTATTTCATATTTTTCTCTTATTACACTATAGTTCTCTTACAATTAAAGTACAATTAAACTTTCTATTCATCACAACATTCTGAGAAAAAAAAAAAAAAAGGATCAAGTTTTCCACACAAACATTAAGCGGCACAACTGTTTCACAATATTACTGTATTTATAATCACATTAATCTAGCCTTAGTAAGCAAAATCAAACCAATGGAGCCTAGACTACATAAATATATAAATGAAATGCTGGAATTCACTCATAAAATTAATTCTTACGATATTGTGTTTTCATTCCTATCAAACAAGAACATTACGGTTTCAGAGACTATTGATATTTACATTTGCATCAATGTTTTTTGATATCAGTGCTAAATTCACAGGTGTGTTTGTGCCACTGGCTGCTTTACAATGTTCATTTAGCAAATCAGGCAGTAAACTAGCATCTTTAGTTTGTGCAAAAGTTTTTTCCTCTTGGATCCCTGCGATTAAATATCAGTTTTTAGCCTACAGAAACTTTCATATGGAAGGTTTTGGGCGCTGTGCATGCAGATTTGCTGTTGTGTTAGATATAGTTTGTAATTATAAATGCAGTATTTCTGCAGTTTATAACTCCTCTCCACTTTTAAGTGTCAGTCCACACTTCTTACCTGAGCTGGCAGGGTTCTTGCGGGGCTGTTTGGGAGCCGTGTACTGGAAAGACTCGTTCCCCTGACTCGTCGCCTGATCCAGTCCAAACAGAGAGGCTAACTTTGCTCTGGAATCAGAAAGAAGCAGTAAGTAAGCTCCACTTGTGTGAGATCACATGAGACTCTGAGCGACGCTCAAATCTCAAATTAAAGCTGCCCTATTTTTGGCTTCGCATGACTTTTTGATTAACCTCTTTTCACACCTGCAACAACAAACGGAACCAAAAATGTATGACTTCTGCAATATCGTGAGGAAGCTACTCATTAAACGGCACTGACCCATGGATCTGCCTCCACTTGTAGTCATTGTCCTGCTGTCCTGCCATGCTCAGCTGACCGGTTTCTGACCTGCTCGCCTGAGCTGGAAGCTATGCAGTGATAACCAGTCAATCACTCCTCATGTGCATATCAGCTTCATGCCACATTTACTATTCCATGTAATATCGGTTCTTTTTAGCGGGTCTGGCAGGGACTGCAACCACACAGCAGCTCCGCGTGACTGTGGGTGCCCCGATCCCAGACTGAGGCCCTGCTCTGATCCGGGACGTCTAACTACCAGCATGTGAGCGGCATTAACACGCCGACTCTCCACCTCTCTACAATCCTTCTCTTCATATTACCCATTAACACACGCAGATACCAGCAGAGGGTTTCGTTTATGGATATAACCTCAGATAACACCAGGGAGAAGAAATGTAGTGGTTTGAAAATGGGGTCTGGGGACAATTAGGGGGCCACAAGAGAGCCTGTGTAAATGTTCAGAGAAAAAACATAAATATAATGGGTGTATTTGAATGTAATTTGCTATCATTAAATCATCATAATTTATTTTATCATTAAAAATAATGATAGCAGAAATGAGTAATTAATACACCAATTAGTAAAGTCATTGTAAAAATAACAGCCTTCCTTTTTTTTATGTGTTGTAAATTGTCTTGTTTTTTCTATGCATGTCTTGCTGTAAACCAAATTGCTCTTAGGGGACATAATAAACGGATTAAATGAAAACGTTTTTTGTTTTTTTTATGACAACACTTTATTAAAACTTAGTATTTAAAAAAAGTCAAACAAATAATAAAAAAACAATATATATAAATTATGGCTTCTACTCAAGGAAGAAAAAAACCTTTATTATCCCAAACTGTATAAAACATCCAAGTAATATTTTGTCAAATTTAGAAAATGTTTAATTTTAGGATTGCACGCATGAAAATACTAATATTTGAGGGTATTATAAAAATCCTGACTTAAACAACACTTAAAAATGTCTGAAAGCCTTAAGGCTTGTACACACCAGCATGATTATTACTTATATTTATTACACAAATCAGAGATAGTTCTGGAATTAAAACTTTAATGCTTCCCACCCTTCAGTGGGATTTTAGTTTATAAATAAGGTACATGACATTAAAAACACTTCATAGGCTGAGATAGTTTTAGTGGAACTGATCACATTAACACCCCGAGCAAGAGGTCTCTTCAGCAGGACTGTTAATGACCAGACATCATATGACCATGGACGTCATGCGAGAACATGAAACGTTCAGGTGTTGAACGTTGAAAACAACTCGATGTTATTTTAACACTTGTCCGTCCATGTACTCTGTCGCAACAAAAGTTTCTTCAGGTTAATCTGTCAGCCATAAAAATCTGTACTGTCTGCTACGTTATGAACCAATGAGTGACACTTCTCTCTGGCACCAGAAATGTGTTGTCTTCCCCATACCTCGCTGCATTTTAGTTTCGGTATTACACATCTCCTCAAACTTTATTCAAAGAGTGAACGTCGTTTGTCTGATGACTTTTGCCTGCATGATAGTGTCTTTGTCCGTCACAAACTCACCCTCCAGTGGGAGACAGAAAGTCTCCGTCCTCGTCGTCTGCTGCAAACATGGCCCTGATTGATCTTCACACCACGAGGAGAACAGAGGATCCAGATTTACTTATATTCCAGATATGCAGTAATTTTCCCCTGCATGCGGAGAGTAGATATTAACCTGCAATAATTCTCTTCAGGCGCTTCCTGGTTTTGCTGGTGTCAGCTGATTCGTCACCTGACCACACGCGCTTACGTCACTCGGCACTTCTACTCAAACTGGCGCGAGAGTGAAAAAGTAATTTGTAATATCTAAAATATGTTTTCATGTAATTATAGAGTTGTTTAGATTTATTAATAATACTAATTACTAATACTAATAATACTGTATTCTTCGTTTGTTTCATTTTTATATATATATTTTTTCTTGTTAAAACATATAGCCTACCTAATTATTATTTATTTTATTATATTTCATATTATTATATTTATTTCATGATGGTGTAAAACTATAGTAAAACCACTGATCTATAAGAGATTATATGTCATTCTATAGACCAAAACTCATAAGTTTGGCGAAAATATTTCATGATCTTAGTTTGAGAATCTATTTTATTTGTATTACAGATATATGATCTAAAATCATAGTTTGATTTTCATAGCAAATGCAGCATTAGCGCTTTTACAGTGAAAGTAGGTCAGTGAACTTGTCTTGCTGCTAAGCAACCGAATTTACACAAGCCAAGGCCTACGTTTATTAACGCTTGCGAGGATGTACTCTAATGTTTGCT
The DNA here is from genome assembly GCA_032357445.1 of Enteromius radiatus. Lineage (NCBI taxonomy): Eukaryota > Metazoa > Chordata > Actinopteri > Cypriniformes > Cyprinidae > Enteromius > Enteromius radiatus. Next base: position 17,268,502 of record JAUCMS010000145.1, on the reverse strand, counting down.
TTAACAAATGAGGTGAGTTTATATGAATATTAGACTGCATGTGTATATTTCTAAGTGTTATAACGCTATTACACCAAATGGACAACATTTTAGAACGAATCCAGTTCAAATAAAACGTAAGCGTTTTTAAATGCTTTGAAATAAACGATCATCACAATTATCACAAAAGAATTGTTACATTTTATTGTTACCTTGTTGTTTTATTCAGTAAATGAATGTGGTTATTTTGAACGTTGTATGCTAGAATATTAGGCCTATAGGCTAAAAACTACTTTTTTAAATGAATATTTCACCCAAAAATGAAATTTTTGTTTCTTTTTCTTTAAAATAGGTTTGGAGAAATTTAGTATTTCATCACCTGCTCACCTCTGCAGTGAATTGGTCCCGTCAGAATGAGAGTCCAAAGTAATCCACACCACTGTCTATCCACAATATTGTTTTATATGTAAAGATCAGACATTGCTTACAAGTGATAACAGCCTAAAAGAGTAGTGAACATATTTGGATTTTTTTGTGGATTTTGATGTAAGAAGACAAAAAGATGGCCGTTTGGATGTTAGACATTTATGGATTTGTCTTTGAAATGTTGGACTGCAGTGGTGTAGATTACATATGAATAATTGTGATGTTTTTATCAGGTGTTTGGACTCATTCTGACGGCACCCATTCACTGCAGAGGATCCGCTGGTGAGCAAGTGACGGAATGCTAAGTTTCTCCAAATCTGGAGATTTCCCTATTTTTTTTCTTTTTTCAGGGACTTTGGGGCCAGTGTGGATGGAGCTCATTGTTTCAGGGTGCTGTGTTCGCACCCGTGCTGCTGGGACACCGAGCGCCGCTGCACCAGAGCAATCAAACGACACACTCCAGCACTCCTGAGCAAACACGCTCTCAAAAACGGTGTGTTTCCATTACATATTTCTGGATATTACATCATTTCTTTGTGTCATCTACATCCAGTCCCTTGTATAATGCCATATTGTTATTCTGGTCTCTTGTAATACCAGCAGAGGACATTCCATCTCTGAGTGTAGTTGACGTCTCCGAATGGGCCGGACCGAGGAGATCGTTTAAAGAAAGTCAGCTGTACAGTGACGTCTCTTGTGTTTCTTTCGGCAAACAGAATAAAGACACTCGGATGATTAAGAGGTAACGCTAATACAAAAGTAATCAGATCTATTATTTTTCTATGCCATTACTCACAGTCTGGTTATTGTTTGGCAGGGCACATCTTTCCTTCCCAGACATCATGTTGCCCAGTGATAATCCAAACAATACGGTCAAGGTTTGTAGAGGTTACACTTGACTTCCAAAATATGAATAATCATATCTGAATTAAAGGGGTCATATGATGTTGCTGAAAAGAACATTATTTGGTGTATTTGGTGTAATGCAATGTGTTTATGTGGTTTAAGTAAAAAAAAAAAAAAAAACATGTTATTTTCCACATACTGCACATTATTGTTTCTTCTCTAAGCCCCGCCTTCTGAAACTTGTCGATGTGTACAAAGCTCATTGTTTTAATAAAGCCAGATGTGCTCTGATTGGCCAGCTATCCAGTGCACTGTGATTGGCCGAATACCTCAAGCATGTAGCGAAAATGTTACGCCCCTTACCATAACGTAATGCAGCATCTTGGACGATGTGACACCCATAATTACTGATTATCATGACTCAGTTCTGTCTTTGTACACGTCGTGTTGCATCACGCCTCGTAAACATAACACCATGAAACAAACAACAAGCACCACCCTTCACTGCTCCAAACTCCCGTCTGAATAGTAAGCAGCAGCTTCTTTTAATAAGGAAGCGTAACTATCTAGCAGGTTGTGAGTGGTTCTTGCAGAGGTAGAATTGCCTCTCTTTCTAGTCTCTGTGCACAGCCAGCATAGACTGCTCTGTCAGCTTCAGGAAATGTGCTGAACCCACTCCAATATTTGTGTTCAACTGTTCTTGGAACAGTGTTGGAAACACAACTTAACACTGATTTCTAGTCGTGTTCTCTTTTGGAAGCACAAACACACACAGCTTCTCCAGAACAACACTACAGACACAATAATAGCTCCGCCTTCTTTCTTTTCCATTTGGGCGGAGTTTGAAAATAAACCCACTCCCATGTATTTATACGAGTAACTTTTATAAAAAAAAAATCTCTTTGGTTTGGGATTTTATCTATGTACTAACAGCTTGTAACACTCCAAAGAGAAAGGAACATTTGAAATTGCATCATATGACTTAAATTGTAAATAAATTGCGACTTGTGATTGCAGTTAAACACAGTTGATATCAGTCCCTTGATGAACCGCTCTGAGTTGCCAGAGTGTCCAGTGGTTATGTGGATTCCCAACCCACACCACGAGCCTCGGTGTCAACGCCGAAACAAGTAGGTCTGACCTCACAATAATCGCTTCCTATAGTATCAACATGGGTTTTATAAATTATTTAAGCAGCACTGCATATTATAGTATTTTTAAACCACCTTTGTGAGCTATTGATATCCAGCATGTGATGACCATGTGTCCTTTTTTGCTGGACATGTTTGGTTTCTAAATTGCCTTAAATGCCTGGGGTTTGGCTCTTTTGACGTTCTCTACAATCCTGTTTTTTTTTTTTTATTGTAATTATAAAATGCTTTCCAGGATTTGCGATGCTGATGACTATTAAAACATGTCATCACAGTCTGTGAAAGGGGTCCATAGGAATACAAATTCAAAACCTGGACATTTTAGGCAGTATAAAAACGTCTTGAACAGGATATGTCTTGATATGGATATGTCTGGAATCTGGATATGTTTTTTTTATACTTTTATACTTTTTAACTGATCTGCTTTTCTCTATAAAGGTCAAAATCTCCAAACATCACTATAAAAGAGTTAGTCTGCCTTCCATCTTGTCAAATGACAAAGCCGTCCATATCGGTGAGTAAGCAGACAAGGTCTCTGGTGTAATTATGCAGCCATAATAATGTAAGGGGATCATTACAGTTTAGAAAATAAAAGTAATTGGTAGATGGCAAACCTTTATATATTTACAAAGCTTTATATATATTTTATGTTATGGATATATGCTAGCCTGGCTTCCGCGACTATAATGCTCGTACGAGCTTAGTCTGGCCAAGCTGCCCTTCTGGGAGGCGGGCTTAACCTGCGTCCATCAAATGCCTCTGTGTACTACTGGACGAATCTACAACCAATCAGAG
>JAUCMS010000145.1:17252302-17265052 GCA_032357445.1 Enteromius radiatus | reverse complement strand
ATTATGTAAAGAAAAACTTTTATTTTGGATGCGATTAATCGCGATTAATCATTGCCCAGCACTAATATATATTAATATTATTTTTAATTATTAATTAGATGGAACTCTTAGTATTTTAAAGTATCAGTGCATCTGTCCAGCATAATTCTGCAGTTTGTGTTTGTTTATATTCAGGCCAGTCAGAGGAAGAAGTGTAATGGTCATAAAAGGAGAGGGAAAAGAGGAATTAACTGCACACAAGAGGGCGCTGGCAGCCCACGGTGGGTGGGCATCGGCTTTAATCCCATCCCCAAAACCACCAAACATCACCTCTTCAACAAAGGTGGGCAAACACATGTTTTTAGTCATAAAGTTACACTAACTGACCTACTGTACACTGTATAATAAATAAAGGAATTTCTCAGTTCTGTAATTGGAGTATTAGAGTGCTACCAACTTAAAGGGATAGTTTACCAAAAAATGATGGACTGTCCCTCATGTCGTTCCAAACCTGTACAACTTTATTGGAACACAAAAGATATTTTGAAAAGGGGTTACCAAACCAAACTATTTTTGTCAGTGGGACCCGAAACGCTTTGGTTACCTACATTCTTCAAAATATCTTCTTTTGTGTTCGGCATACGGGTTTGGAAGGACACAAGGGTGAGTATAATATTTCATATATAATATGGTATGCATATTGTATTTCAGTGTGTCTATTTCTTTCTTCCTTTTCTTTCTATCTCTCCCACTCGTCTGTCCACAGATAGTGGGTGGGGATCATTGGATCAGAAACTGCCAAGCCTAACCACAGCACACCCAAAGCCAAAGAGCAGTAGTGTCAGTCCAACCTTGAGCCTGAGTTTAGGATCAGTGAAGTGCTGGAGAGGCCACTGAAACAGACCTAAACAGATCACACTAAGAAGACAAAGGCTTTTAATTGAAAATGGAAAGTCTGTTCCATAAGGAGTTTGTCATGTGCACAAGTCTATTCCTATTTTAAACATAGACCAGTTTCAACAAGGAATTAAAATATAACCTATATGGTTTGGTTTTTGCTGCCTGAACAGTTAATTAATAATAAATAACACAAATGTGCATTATGATGATAAACAGCAGGTGGCAGAGCAGATCAGAGTGATTTAAATCTTTCAAAGTGACTACACCATATTTAGTGAGAGTCCTGATGATATATTGCTCTATGAATATAAATGCAGTTGACAATTATCAACAAACAAAGAAATGTACAACCAGTGTGTAGTTAAACCTGTGATCACTGCTTTTTAGACTTTACAAAAATAGGACTTTGCCAACACAAATAGTTTATAATGTATAAAAATACAGATTTAGAATACATCTATAAAAATAAAAAAACAGCTGTTTTAAAACAGTATCTATAATTTAAAATACTGCATTTTTGTGAACAGAAATACGTTTTTTTAATTGTCTTTTTTGCACAAACAAAAAGTAAGGTTAAATCTATATTAAATCAAGATATTCCAATAATTAATCAAAAAATTATTTTTTTCTCATAATTGCATGACACAAACTCACAATTGTGAGGTATAAAGTTAGAATAGTAAGGTATAAAGTCGCAATTCTGAGAACATATTAGTGTTTTTTCCCACTCAAAATTCATGCTAACAAGCCAAACCTTGACCCTTCAGTACAAGCACACACACAGCTGCGGTGTCCACCCTGGGTCGGTTCTCACACCCAGCGTCTGTCTCTGTTCCAGGTAACCTCCCGTCTCACCGCACTCTCATGTCCACACACCCATTGCACTTGTTTTTCTATTAGTACAGAGACTTTGAGCGAATTTATGTAGGAGAGAATGGGCAAAAACACAGAGGGAGTGAGTTCTGTGCACTGGGATTTCCACAGCTGACGTCCAGGAGAGGATACGGTTTTGTTCCTCACCGCTCACAGATGCTGGGACACTGTAAACATAATGCTTGCGATGCGCCAGGTGTGACCCAAAAACTGTACACTGAATACAACACAGGCTGACATGCCATATCCACCCAAATGAAAAGGTCATTTACCGCATGGTTAGCATGAAATTTGTTTGTCACTGAGGTTCCTCCCAAGTGTGCAGGTGCTTCCCTTACTCTGAATCATATCATTCATTATGGCTGTGTTTAATATTTAAGAATTATGGTAGAAACAGTTTGTTGAAATTGCAAATAAAACAACATTTAATACACACTATTTGCTACTTTTTCAAGTACCTTTGTCGGAAATGTGATGCAAATGTAAAATCTTAAACCAACAAAAAGACCAAAAAAAAAAACAAAGGAACGGCTTAAACCAGCAAAAAGTCCATCTTAAACCAGCAAAAGGACCATAAATCGGCAAAAGGTCCAGCTTAAATCAGCAAAACCAGCTTAAACAAGCAAAAGAACCTTCTTAAACCAGCAAAAGAACCACCATAAACCAGCAAAAGGACCATAAACTGGCAAAAGGTCCAGCTTAAACCAGCAAAACCATCTTAAACCAGTAAAAGGACCATAAATCGGCAAAAGGACCAGCTTAAACCAGCAAAAGAACCTTCTTAAACCAGCAAAGAACCAGCTTAAACCAGCATAGACCAGCAAAAGGACCAGCTTAAACCAGCAAAGGACCAGCTTTTAACCAGCATAGACCAGCAAAAGGACCAGCTTAAACCAGCATAGACCAGCAAAAGGACCAGCTTAAACCAGCATAGACCAGCAAAAGGACCAGCTTAAACCAGCAAAAGAACCTTCTTGAAACCAGCAAAAGAACCTTCTTGAAACCAGCAAAAGGACCAGCTTTAACCAGCAAAATAACCTTCTTAAACCAGCAAAAGAACCTTCTTAAACCAGCAAAAGGACCAGCTTTAACCAGCAAAAGAACCTTCTTAAACCAGCAAAAGGACCAGCTTAAACCAGCAAAACCAGCATAGACCAGCAAAAGGACCAGCTTAAACCAGCAAAAGAACCATCTTAAACCAGCAAAAGAACCAGCTTAGACCAGCAAAAGGACCAGCTTAAACCAGCAAAGAACCAGCTTAAACCAGCTTAGACCAGCAAAAGGACCAGCTTTAACCAGCAAAGGACCAGCTTTTAACCAGCATAGACCAGCAAAAGAACCAGCTTAGACCAGCAAAAGGACCAGCTTAAACCAGCAAAGGACCAGCATAAACCAGCATCCCAGCTTCAAAACATATCCTGTTTTTTTGTTTTGTTTTGTTTTTCAGGGATGATTTTACTTAATTCATCACATGACCTCATCAGTGTGTTTTATTCAGTCAGTGGCATCCAGTTGTCATCTTGCATTTTAATTACATTTTATATAAATGTCTTGTCATTTTACAGACCAATCAGATAATGAGTCATTTATTTATAGTCATAATTCAATTCTTTTATCACACTGGACATTGGAAGCTGAGGTAGATTGCATTGCATTGTGGGGTAAAATATTGCGTTCCGTGTGGTCACTTGTTACCAAATGTGTGTTATCTGGGTTTTTGTTGCATACAAGACATTTGCAATAGTGCAAAAATAGTAAGTGTGATAGTTCAGTATTCAATTCTAAATATAGTCTGACTCCTAATTTAGTTAGGTGGTTAACGCATGACTGGAACAAACACAACTCAAGAAGACAAATTGAGGCGGTGCTGAATAGAACTGCAGTAAAGCGTTACGCACATAACGGCCCAGACACGTCATTGACTGCCAGTGTTTGTTCAGAACAGACTCTCTCAGCCATGGGACTGACCACAAGATCCTGACCTTCAAACACACACTTAAAACAGAAATGTGATAAAATGACAATACCAGACAGATTTGTGTGGTTGCTTAGAAGAGGACCTGACATCTGTGGTTATGTATAAAGCGTACTGCCATTCTATCCTTTCTTCCTAACTATTTCTGCACTGCACTTTACCAGTCATCAGGTGGCTATAGTGTAAATTTCCAATATGATGAATACACCAGTGTTACAAACAATTGGGTTCTTCTGTTGAATCGAGGACCCCTAAAAGGAAGATGTTTCATACATAATAAATAAAAAAATATACATTTTAATTTGCATAGACTAAAGTGTAGAAATTGTAGACTAAATACACATGCTGTAAGGTTTGTCTGCAGTGGGTGGCATGGATTTCTTTATCAGCATAGTGCAAGTGTATCATATGCACTCTGTTAATATGCCAGCAGTATGCAATACTTGTATGCATACTTCCAAAGCAAGATTTATATATATATATATATATATATACACATACAGTATGTGTGGTGGTGTGTATGATTTGTTTATTCTTAATTAAAGCTGCAACAGTAGAATATACAGTATATTGCACATACTGACATTTGAAGTGCAGTTTTCAGTTTAAAAACACTGATCACACACTAATGCAAATTCTGCCATTAATTAGTCACCATCATGTTGTTTCAGACCTGTAAGACCATTGTTCATTTTTAAAACACAGATATTTGTGATGAATTCTGAGAGCTCTCTGACCTAGTATGCTCTCGCAAAAACTAAACTAACAATTTTTTCAATAATTACCATTGCAAGCATACTGTGTCACTTTAGTAGGCAATATTCAGTGCATACTGCATTTCAGCAGCACACTGGTGTTCCATTACAAATTCAAGTGAGGTGAAGCTCTTTCATTAAGCATTTAAAATGTGTGTGTGTGTGTGTGATTATATGTGTTGAATAGCAATAGCAGCAGGTTTGCTCTGACTTTGCAGAGGATAAAGGCGTCTTTTGATGGCCGGTGACTCAGGGAAAGTCTGAGAGCCTCTGCAGGCAAACAGATTTCATTCAGTTAAATTAGCGTAAGCACCAAGCCGTTTGAGTAAATAGATGATCTGATGGCTCAAGCAGGAACCTGAGTCATTAAAGTGAAATAAATAACCGCTTGTGGGATTGCGGATGGTAAAAGTGCCATAGCGGTGATGTGAATCAGTGTCTTGCGTTTCTTGATCATTGCATGTTTTCTCCTGTAGTCTTAATTTTTGGAAATTGTACTGGTCGCACTATATAGACTACTGTATAGACTACTCATTGGGCTTTGAGGGGGAAGGCGCCCACACATTGAAATGTTGTCCCAGGCCCTGTGAACTGGGATAGTTTGATAAGATATAGCCATAAGGTCAACCTTCACAAGCAGGCTTTCAGCGTATCCTGTGTGAGGATGTGTGCACAGCAGCGTTTGTTTGCAGGTAGTTCTGGAACGCTCTGTGATAACATTTTTCCTCATGAAATCAACAGGCTGGGCTCTGTGAGAGAAACCGGCAGAGTGGTTTTCCCCGCTCCACTTCTCCGCAAACAGCCAAGCCTGTGTGAGAGCACGTTGCCTCACAAACCCCGACACTTTACCCGCTTTGAAAACACTGTTTACCCTATTTTCTGTGTGCTCAGCACTGCATAAGAAGCAACCTCAGATTCACCGGCAGAATAATGAACTGAGTTTTTGGGCACGGCTTCTCATAATAATCATCTTGTAATTAACTCGTGAGATGGATAGCTAAGGACAAACCCATGGACCATTTACAGATATTTGGCAACAAAATGGCAAGACGAGACAAACTATCAAGTTGTAGTCTGATTGGCTGTCTAGTTCTTTTTCTGCAACAATTAACATTTGTTAGTGTTTGAGGTTAAAGGAATAGTTCACCCAAAAATTTAAATTACACCATAATCATTTATCATTAAAACATTTATCCTGGCTCTTCCAAGCCTGGTAATGCGGATAGTGACCATTACATTGAAGCTCTGTAAATCAGATCTTAATTTGTTTTCTGAAGATGAGCAAAGGTCTTACGGGTTTGGAAATGAATGAAGGTGTGATCTTGTTACTATGGTTTTGGGAAACAGTTGTGCCTAGTTGGTTAGTTTCTCCAATGATGAGTCATACTGTGATAGGTAATACGGTCGGTGAGTTATGCCTACATTGTTGCACAAGAAATTAACTCCAGAGTGGGATGTGGAAAAGAGGAGTACTTTATACTTTGGGCTTTATAGAACCTGAAGTGAAGGGACGATTTTTTTATATATCAATTAAATAAAAACCAAACTTTCAAACCACATGAGCCAATAACGATAAGACATAAAGAACATAACAAAGGTTTGCATCCACTAATTGAGCTCATTTCAGATTTGATGCTTGCTACAGGTTTTAAAGAAGTTGGCACAGGGGCAAAAAAGGGATGCAAAAACCGAGAAATCTTGAAAAGATTCAGCTGGGGGAACATCTAGCAACTAATTTGGTTAATTGACATCAGGTCTGTAACATGATTAGATATAAAAGGGATGTCTTTTATATCTAATTTTATGAGTCTCTCAGAAGTAAAGATGGACAGAGGCTCTTTAATCTGTGAAAGAGTGCACACCTGTTCTGCTAGCTGAAAGAAAGGTGAGTTATTGTTGGGCGTCAGCAGTGATGAAGGAGGTGATCTCAGAGGAGCTTTCATCACCGCTATTAGATTGAGAGAGCCGTGCATGTGCTTCACACATCTGTCTGTTGCATAGTGAGAGACAGGGAGTTGCGGATTCAATTGCAGGCTTTTATTTTCAAACATGGTCGTACAGGCGGGGTAAATCATCGGCGGACAGATTTAGAGGAGGCGAGGCACAAGGATAATCCAGTAAACAAAGCGAAAGTTGATTGATCAGTAGACAGTATCCAAATGCGGCAGAACAAGAGCGAAAATCCAAAAGCAGAGTAAAAGTCAGTACACAGATAATCCAAATAACACAGAAAACCGGATACGAAGAGATAGCTTTCCAAGGGGCTAATACCACGATGTCCAGCAAAGCCACACAAGGAACGTACACACTTTATGGAGGACGGAATGAGGTAATGAATAGGTGGAGTTAATCTGTTGACATAGAATCTGACAAGGTGGGCGGAGACATGAATGAGTTGTCATGGATACCTGAATGGACATAGAAACAGTGAAAGACACACGTCATAATAAAAGTCCTACAGAGTCCTACATAAAACGCAGACAAGAGACACAAGCACATTAACATTGTCCAGGGTGGCGTGCCCTCTAGTGTCCCCTCAGGGTACTGTCAACTGGCAATCATAACAGAGCCCAAGGAGCGGCTCGACTAACATAGTCCAATGGGGTGACAGGATGGCAGAGCTGTGAGCCATGGCGGGGCAGGCGGAGCTGATGACAGAGACGCCCTCCTGGGCGGAGCATGTGGCAGAGAGGTCATCTGAGACTGGACACAAAACACAGAGAGGTTATTAACGGCCCTTATGGCCATGACAGGGGAGGATGGATGAGAGTTCATATGCAGCACTCCAGGGCAGAGCAGACAGCAGAGATGCCCTCCAGCGTGGAGCAGACGGCAGAGGCGTCTCCAGGGTTCAGTTCATAGGAGGGCTGAGGTGGAGCAGGCGGGACAGAGACCCTCCAGGGTAGAACAGGCGGCACAGAGGCCCACCAGGGTGGAGCAGATGACTCAGAGGCCCTCCAGGGTGGAGCCGAGGGGACAGCCAGCCACTGGCGGAACCTCAAAAGTATCTACGGCTGGAGCCGTCATCTGGTGTAACCTGAGGAGGATCTACAGCGTGAGTTGGATCAAGTAGGGGTTCTGGGGCAGAAACATGGGCAAATGAGGTCTCCCATAAGCAGTGAGCGGCCCACACAGACCAATTGGCCACTGCCATGACAGGGAGTACTGTAGAAAGGGGTACAGCCTCTGTGATAGCCAGTGCAGGGATTTTGGGAGTGCCCGGGACCCTCACCAACATCATTGGGAGGTCTGCTACGCAGGACACCAGCCTCATACGCCCGGGGAAAGTCCTGGTGCCCAAATGCTCGGGTTCACAGGGGAGACATCCCTGTGGGCTGAGGACTGAGACCTGACTTCTGTGCTGGCAGCAGGTTCTGGTGTGGCAGCCATCTTGGGAATGCACACACTTTATGGAGGACGGAATGCGTCCAAATGAGTCCTCATCTGTTGACATGAGTTGTCATGGATACCTGAATGGACATAGAAACAGTGAAAGACACACGTCATAATAAGAGCCCTACACAAACGCGGACAACAGACATAAGCCGCTAACATTGTCCGGGGCAGCGTGCCCTCTAGTGTACATTGAGGGCACTGTCAGCTGGAAATCATAACACTGTCAAGCCAACACAAACCCACATTAAAATTCTATGTATGATGATAAATACTGTTTATATAGAACTGAGATTATTGCTATATTAGGATAATATTTTACTATATCACACCTTTGGAATCATATTTTTATAATCTATTTAGAGACTTAGATTTGATAACAAATGTTTTGTTACAGTATCATTCCAAGGAACAGGATGAAATCATTCATAATCCTTTTGCCAGAGAGACTAGAAATCTGTTTAAAAACCAAGTGTGCTGCCTTTTTTTTACTGATGTTGGAATGTTTTTGTTTTGGTCTGTGTGTTTTCGCCCACTGCCAATTGGCCCAATAGTATTTAAACACCCCAGGTTGCCAGTTATCAGAAATCACAGCGTACTGCAGCCATGGAAGCCAGCAAGTAAACTGGGCGAGGGATTGCACATTGTACTCAATAATCATCTGCAACCATCTAATAAGCTCTATGACCATTAGAGGCATAATAAGACACCAATTAAAAAAGACTTTTTTCGCCTTCCATTCTCAGTTTTGCTCATTCTACTTGGATGCCCCCAATCTGGCAACCTTTGTGATCATCAAGTTTGAGGAGGAGTATGCAGGACAAACCACTCTCTTCAGTACTTTAATTTAGACTGCAGTACCCATTTCAACCACAAGCTCACACAAACATAATATCCCATTTCAAACCATTTTGACATTGAACAAAACACACAAGTGTGCTACCATGAGTCCAATTTGTCAGTAAGCTCATCACAATGGATTCTTGCATTGCATTTTTTGCTAACACTTTATTTTAAGGTGTCATAATACAGAGTAATTAGCAAATCCGGTACTTCGTAGTAGCCATTGTACTTACATGAAATAAAATGTATTTAACATGTAACATCTACATAATTGCAAACTCTAAGTACAAACTGTTACATAACTCAGTTAGATGGTAAGTACATTTTGTTTTATGTAAGTAAAGCAAGGTTTCACTAGGTTTTGGGACAAGGCCTGCAACTCTTATGATGCAGTTAACGAACAGTGATTCTTGCAGTTTCAAAGTGATGACGCAGGAAGCCATGCTCTCAGGAGATCTTCAGGACATCCTCATATGGAATGCGCGTGACCTTTGACCCGTGTAGGGGGTGTCAGCTGCAGATAGAGGGCTTTGTGAAGCGCAGCTGATTCCACACATCCTGACTATTGACACCAGCATGTGCAAGATGAAGACTTGCGTTGCCTCAGCCTAACAGATTCCCCATGTCTTTGGAAATTTTGAATAAGAACCTTTCAAATGTTTTTCCAAGACTTTTTTTGAGGTGAAGTTTTTTAAAGCATTACTTAATTGTGTGAATGGTTCTTTTAGGACTTTATAATGTGTCAGTGGTGCTTTAATATCTTTTTCTGTAAACATATCCTCACACTCTGTTTTGCTTGTCCCGATGAGTCAGTCATTGAAGCACAAATTCCATTACAGTGCTGTGGAAAAAACAACCCTGCCATCAAACACACTTCACACACCCAGCGTCCTGCTGACTCACTGCACCCTCTTATCCATCTTTGGCATTATATGATGTTTACAAGCGCCCCGGTCTGAACACAGGTCATTGGACAGACACATTTGGACAAGCATATAAAATGTTTAACGAGGTTTCTTTATTAAAAACTGTGGAACACTGGTTTTTAATTGACGCATTATTAGATTTGATGCTTTCTGTGCAAAAGTAGTATAATGTGTGACCCTGCATTAATGGATGTCTACAGATTTTTTTTTTGTTTTTAATAAGATTTGAAGTACAAGTGCACATTGCACAGTCCAAGTGCACAGTCCATGTGACGTCAATTTCAGTTTTGCGACGCTAGAAGAATACTTTTTTTTGCACAAAGAAAACAAAAATATCATTTACTATCCTTCTGCCAGGTCTTATGGGTTTGAAACGTAATTAATGACAGGATCTTACAGAAGAAGAACTTACTCTTTTAATGCAGCTTTAAAAGGTTTTACACGAGGAGAATCTTGAGGAATATGAAAACTGCATAATTTGGTATGTATAACCTTGTCTACTTGACCTGTGCTTTGGAAATGTTTGTCTGGTCCAGTAACAATGGCTGGGATTGGGCCAGACTGGCTAATAGCAAGTGTTTATAACACCCTCCCTCTCTCACCCTGGTTTTAATGACCTCTTCTCTCCGTCATCATTCAGCATGAGAGGGCCAGTGCACATATCCTGCTTTTGTGGCACAGGAATCTCTGGAATTCACCTCCTTTGCTTTCCCTTCTTCTCCTTCTCTCCGAGTTGATATGCGGCTCTCCCAAAGAGTGCAAGAATTACTACTGAGCTGACCCTCCTTCTTGTGATTCCTGTGTCTGGGTATTTGCGTAAAGGGCTGTGTGTGTGTGAGGTGCATACCACACACACACAGATGCACACTCACACTGTCAGTGCTGAAACCCTCCTGCTCTGTAATATCTTTATGCATTCTCTCTGTCACACACACACACACACATGTTGCCCTCCTACCTGCAGATCATGTTTAGCTTCACTCCTCACTTGTCTGTCAAAGTTACTCGCTCACATTTCTCACCCTCTCATATGAGTCATTCCACAGTCTCCAAACTCCCGTGCACCGCACTGAATTCAGGAGGAGTGTGTGTAATTTAATCCGTTTTAGTAATATCTGATGTAAAACACCTGTTCATTGCAAAGTGGAATTTTGCTTCCATAACAAAATAGTGGATAAAAAATAGCATTTAGTTATCACATTTCATCAATTAGCATTTGTGGATTTTAATTATAAAGCATCTTTATCAGACATTTTCTCAAAATGAGTAAAAAAAAAATCTCCAGTAGCACATACATACACAAAACTTTTGTTATTACTATCTATATTCAGAAAAGAGATATCCAAAAGCCCTTTAAACTGCAATATACCAACAAAATCAAACAAAAATATTGGAACCTGGCTTAAATCCGTGCCGCATTAATGCCTCATTTGCATATTTAAGCATTGAAATGAAGCATTGAATGATTCATCCACAAGTATATGTTCACTTCAAGAGTATGGTTTGTCCATTGGTTTAAAATGCACCCTATTCACCAGCGGTGCCATTTTAGTACTAAAAATAAAAATAAAAATAAATAATAAAATAACAACAATGTCAGCATTTGTCAGTATTTTTGTTATTCCTTGTATTTGATTGTCTGCGTGGCCTGCGTCTGAAATTGAAGACATTCCTACTTTATAGTATGCAACTATAAACAGTATGCCAAGCATGTACAGATTCTTAGTATTCGAAAAACAGTAGTCAAAAAGTACCTAGACGACCCTCTGGTGTGATTCTGAACATGAACGTGATTTATGAATGGTAGTGAAGTAGTTAAGTAGCACAGTTGTTGTTGGTCGGTCACATGATGGTGGATGTAGCACGTCAGAATACCATACAGACATACATTTTTTTATCGGTTCAAATTCAAATGTTGCACTTATTCAGAAAGTGCATCACTACATTCAAAATCACATACTTCCCTACTATATAGCACGGGCGCAACAATTCATTTAAAACAATTGCTTCATTTAGAAATACAAAAAATTGTTTCATTCACTCAACCAATTCATTCAAACATTAGACTTTGTTCAGGAACACCAGTGTTGCACGGCAGTGTTAAAGTCTGCTTCTGCCTTGACTTTGCATGGAAATATTTAAACAAAACAGAGTCAAAATATAAGTAACTGACCATTCTGTGTCCAAAATGCAAGTTACTTAATATTAACTGTTGCATAAAAGCAGTATCACTGCCTAAAGCTATATCAGTGCCATAATCTCAGGAGTGGGATTTAAATATCACAGCTTCTCAGATTTATTCCAGAAATCATCTATTCATCTAAACAACTACAGTCAGAAATAACGCTACAAAAGCTGTCATTGGTGTACCTTTATTTCAGAGAGTGTACTGAGAACTGTATTCGTTTGCATTTATTGCATTATGATATATTGTGCAGGCTCGCATTTACAGCTACACTGTAAAAACAATTCGGTAAAATGTATGGTTAAAAAACGGCAGCTGTGGTTGCTGGAATTTGACTGTAAAAATATGGTAAAAACATTTTAGGTTTTACAGTTTTAAGTAAATTTACAGTTAAATACCGTAAATTCATTAACTGATATAATGTTAAAGGGAAGCCAATGTTTATATTTGAAATCACCAAACAAACAGGCCTCTACCCCAAAAGGGTTTTGCCATTATTTTGATAGCTCCGCCCACACATACATAGCCTATACATAGCATATAATGTATTTGTAAACATGCAGGGTCAGTCTTTTTGTTTGTTTCATTTTTGTTTCAAACTTTCACATTCATGCAGCTGCTTTTGTCCTAGCGACATCGTATAAGACAATGTTTGTGATGGTGGCTTATTTTCAGATATTTGAGACGGAATGTTTACTCATGATCTGACTTTTTGTGCTATGAATTACTTGCTCTCTAAAGTCCATCACACAAGGGAAGAGAGGCGCTGCGCCGCGTCGAGTCGCGCACATCTTTACATTGTACATAGATGTAGGTATGTAGCTTAGGTAAGGGGAAAAAATGTCCAGAAACGGTTTTCCAGGTCCATTTCCAACCCTAGAATTTGACCCTAGAATGAAACAGTCTGTTTTTGCCTTATTT
>JAUCMS010000145.1:17242348-17246949 GCA_032357445.1 Enteromius radiatus | reverse complement strand
CTCGAAGCGAGATTCCTATTCGTCGGTCCCCGACGTGACGTCTCCGTTCCCTTCTCAGGGAATGAGGGTTACAATACGTAACGAGACGTTTTAGTAATTAAGTTAATATAGTGTGTATGTATATAAAAACTATAAAATGTTTTATAAATTAAATAAAAAGTTTAATTTATACAAATGTATAAATGTTTTATAAATAATAAAAAATGTGTGTGTGTGTGTATATATATATATATATATACAAATATTTTAATTTTAATGAATTTTTATTTCACTTTTCTAAAATATTTTATTTAAATTTATTACAGTTTCAGTTTGTTTCAAAGATTTTTATGGTTTTAGTTAAATAACCCTGGTTCATAACCATTATTGTCTGTTGAGACTGAGTTTACTGTTTTCATATTTATTCCCAAGGAATAACGTCAAACAACATACATAATGATATTCTGAAACTGGGTTATTTTGATTTGGACCAGTAAGCAACTGCCTAACAACTACCCAGATCACCCTGCACATGCTGTAATGTGTTCTCCTTGTTCTGCAGAGTGGACGTCCCTGCCGGTGGCTCGGGTTCCCCTCCCATCACCCGAATGTTTCCGACAGACCACGGACTGGACCGGGTGTTCTGCTTCCTGCGGGTTTGGAATCTCTAGTCGTGTGACCAATAACAATGCTCAGTGCAAGCTTGTTAGAGAGACTCGCCTCTGTCAGATCAGAGAGTGTGACATCACTCCAACTGTGAAGGTGAGATATTACTAACTATAAGTAACTTTACATGTCATCTAAACAGTGTTGGGGTAATACATTACAATACATAATCAGATTGCTTTAGTAAATAAACGCTTTTATAGGGGAACCTATTATGCAAAATCCACGTTTACATGGTGTTTAGACATAAATGTGTGGCAGTGTGTGAACACAACCTGTCACAATATTCAGATGGAGTTCCCTCAAGCTCCGCCAGAGGGCGCTCCAGTCAACACAGGATTACACACACGGACTCCTTTTCCCATCACGCTTCACTCCTGGACAAATTACACACACCTGCTACTTGTAACCACACCCTCACACTCATTACCACTAACATAAAAGCCAGTTTCTCAAACACTCCTGTGCGAAGTCTTGGTTTGCTCTGGTGATCATTTCTTAGCGGTTTTTCCGTGTTTATTTTCCCTGTGTTTTCGACTTTGGACCGTGTATATTGGATTGTGATTGTGATTGTGATTGTGCAAGGTAGCTTATCCATTGAGGAATACGTCACCCAATTTTGTTATGTGTCTTTCCGGTTGCCATTTAATGACATCATGTTAAAAGACTTGTTTTGTCTGGGAATTAATGAGCCTATCAAATCCTGGATGCCCAGTGGGAAGTTTGGATGTAGTCTGGAGGATTTTCTATAATATGCCCTGATTATGGCTGATTCCACATTCACTGTGAGCAATGCGGATGATTAAAAGGACCATCCCAACACAAACTGGTTACCCTTCCTGAATCTCAACCACAGCCCACGAAAATAACTAACCCAGAACCACAGCTCAAGATGGCCACCATGCCTCAGCTTGAGTAAGCTCACAAGATGGCTACCATGCCTGAACCAGTGCACAAGATGGCTGTCACCCCTGAACCGTTGCACCAGAAGGCCGTCAACACTCAGGAGTTTCCGCCGGTGGTTACATGATCACCAGGGGTTATGGCAAAAGCTAAAGTCTCTCTGGTGGTTCTGCTGGTGGCTGCACTAAACCCCGAGGTTTGGCTGATGCTGTAGCGTCCCTAGAGGTTCCGCCAGTGGCTGCACAACCTCCAGAGATGTCGGTTCATGCCATAGATTCTCCAGAGGTTCTGCTGGTGGCTGCACAACCTCCAAATCCCACAACGCATGTCATGTTCCTACCAAAGAGGTTCCACCAGTGGCTGCACAACCTCCGGAGATGTCGGTTATGGTCAGGAGAACCGTTGTCCAGTCCCAATCCTGAGTTACGGCCAGGAGTGCCATGGTCCAGTCCAGTCCAGTCCCAGAGTCATGGCCAGGAAAGCCGTTATCGGCCCCAGTTTCAGGGACACAGTCAGAAGGACCGTTGTCCAGTCCTGATCCTGAGTCCAGGCCCGAGATACGGCCAGGAGTGCTGTCCCAGAATTATGTGTCCAAACCATGACCAGAGCCCATGCCCTAACCCTAACCCCACTTGACCCATCTCTGAGGTTGCCGCTGCCACCTGATCCACCCAGTTCCGTCAGCGAACTCTGTTCCTGTCATCCTGCCTGGAGGGCATATCTGTCACCTGGTCCGCCCTGGAGAGCGTTCCTTTCATCCTGCTCTGGAGGGTGTCTCTGATTCCTGACACAACCACCCAAACAATGATAAACATCCACCCACTGCTTATTTTTTCATCCCCATTAATCCAGATTAGTCTCATTTAGGGCTGCATGATTATGAAAAAAAAATCATAATTATTCCCAATTAATGTTCATTGAATAATACTTACACCATTGCTTGATGCATCTGCATGCCATATTTTTAGGTGAAAAACTGAAAAATGTATTGCTATTATATAATATTAAAGCTAAAATGTGAACCATACATCAGATTAGTTTCGTCTTTAAATAAAAAAGTAAAAATATGCATAGTATTACAGTATAATGCTATTGTGATGATATCCTGCTGGGGTTCTCGGTGTCTCCACCAGAGGACACTCCAGCCAGATCAGTGCCACGCTCTAGGACTCCATTGCCCATCATGCCTCACTCCTTGGACTGATCACACACACCTGCACCTCATCACCACACCATCACTTTTATATCTACATAATTATAAACTCTTATTACAGGCTGCTACATAACTTTTACATAAGTACATTTTATTTGCAGTACAATGACTACTACTAAGCACCTAATTAGGTAATTATTTTGACACCTTAAAATAAAGTGTTACTTTTTATTTTAATGTGTCCTTGTTACGGAATATCCTTAATAAACTACATGCACTTATGTTTAGGGTTGCATGTAATTATATGTAATTTATTGTTATTATAATAGCACGTATATGTAATGTGTCCTTTTTAGTAACACAACATTTTTATGAATGTTCAATAAACAAGAAGTTAATATTTGAGTAGGAAAATATTGTATATCACATAAATGACTTCTTGCTGCTTTTATGTTGTGTAGAAAGGAAAGATGTGCAGGAAAACGGCGAGGTCTCGGGAACCGGAGCAGATCACGTTCGCGGGCTGCTCCACAGCTCGCCGTTACCGGCCCCGCAGCTGTGGCTCGTGTGTGGACGGCAGGTGCTGTCAGCCTTCCTCGTCCCGTACAGTGCGCCTGCGCTTCCACTGCCCGGACGGAGAGAGCATCACGCGTAACGTCATGTGGATCCAGCGCTGCCGCTGCAGCAAGAGCTTCTGTGGGGCTCAGAGAGAGAGATCCTCACCCTCCGTCAGCCTTCACAACGACATACACACCTTCTCTCACTGAACACACACTCACGCACACTACACTATCGCTAAAACTCGCTTTTCACTCTCAAAGGATGTTCCAAAGGAGAACTGTGCTAGATTGTATATCGTTTTTGCACTTTATGTATTCCTCCTTTGCTTTGACCTACAGGCCCTGATTCTCATGAAAACATGTCTAGGTCACTTTTCTTGAGGATTTGTCAGAAGGCATTGTTAACTGTCTGTGCTTTTATTTATTATGTTATTTTAAAATCTGAAGTGTTTATTTTATCTTGTAAGGATATGTGATTAATTTGGCATCAGATGAATGACTTCCTGTCACTCGATGGGTCATGCACTAGTAATGAGGGCAGTGAGATATTACCTGTTTAAGGGATAAAAATGAAGATTTTTTTCAAATATTATTCTGTCCATTCTTCACACTCCAGAGTTTTACACAAACTAAATTATGCTTAGATTTTTTTTTGTCTTGTTTCCAGCCAAAATATCCAGACAAGTAAATAATTGTGTTTTCTGTTTGAAATAAGATTACCTTTCTTAACCCATTGGCAGATTATTTACTTAATTTTGGTTAGTTTTTTTCTGAAAAGTTTTGACAAGTTTTTACTTCCTTCTTGATTTAAGAATTTTTATATATTTTGGCTGGAAACAAGACAAAAAGTCTAGGCTAGAAAAGCATTTTTGCAGTGCACTCGCATATTAAGGTGTACAGATGTCTTTCACAATTTTCATGAGTTAATGTGTGGAGGAAGGCAGGATAGAGATGTGTTTTTAGCACAGGTGAGTGTGAGCGGATGGCTGGAGACTTTTGTACAGTGTACAGGCTTCACTATCGGTGGAGTGACTCTTTGAGACTGCTTCATTTTTCGGGGCACACTTTAAATTCTAGACGCTCTCTTGTATAGGAGTAAACGACTATTTGTATAGTTAAGATATTGAATATAAATGACTTTGCTGGTCAGTTTGTGTTACAAAAAAATAAAACATTTTCAAATGCTTGTTTGTGTTGTTTGTAACTGACTTCTGTCTTTGTTCCCGTAAAATGACTTATATAAAATTAAGCATAAAATTACATATATTATTTTTTTACATTCCAACAACAACTGTTGTTTAACAAAATAACAATTTAGTGAAGTATGATGACAAACTTGC
>JAUCMS010000145.1:17227348-17237348 GCA_032357445.1 Enteromius radiatus | reverse complement strand
AAAATGTAAAAAAACAACAACAACAACAACAACCTCTCATGCTATTTCTAACTCTAAGAATGAAGATACATTATTCTCACGTTATTTGTTTTTTCTATATTTTTGCTATGTCACATGATGGACACAGTCAGATTTTTATTTGTCAACTACCCATAAAGCCTATAAGAAGAGTGATTATACTAAACCTAGTGATTTAAAGATTAGGATTTAAGAATTACAGTTAGTTTTTTGGAGACTGCACTGTGAGTGCCAAGAATTTTTTTTGTATTCTTACATTAAGTGGCATTGTGGTGGAAATCATATATATATAGGCTATATGCATATAAACTATACTTAACACTGTGTATACACACACACACACACACACACACACACAGTGATAAGTATAGTTTATTCTGGACCTGCTTGTATATTTATTTATTTTTATTCTTGCTTATGCAAAATATAAACAAAATATAAACCAAATATATTTCCAATGTAGAAAATCATTTATTTCAGATTGAGATTTACTTCTTAAACGGTATAAATAAGCTTTCCGTTGATGTATGGTATGTTACGATTGGACAATATTACAAAATTTGGAATCTAAAATCTAAATATTAAGAAAAACGTCTTTAAAGTTGATGTATTTAGCAATGCGTTTTACTACCAATAAAGTTTTGATATATTTATGGTAGGAATGTTACAAAATATCTTCATGAAACATGATCTTTATTAATTTTTCTAATGATTTTTGACATACGTTGATTATTTTAACCCATACAGTGTATTATTGGCTATTGCTACAAACACACCCGTGCTGCTTCCCATTGGTTTTGTGTTCAAGAGTCATGTATAGTTATACGTGGTTAGATTAAGTTCACACAGCTGGTTTTCTCATCTGCCTCCTTGCAGCCGTAGCTATGGTGAACAGCCAGGTCTCAGGCGGCTCGTGTGCATCCAGGTCGTGTGCAGGCTGTGGGGGTCGTATCGCTGACCGCTTCCTGCTCTTCTCCATGGAGCGCTACTGGCACACGCGCTGCCTCAAGTGCTCGTGCTGTCAGGCTCAGCTGGGAGAGATCGGCACCACCTGCTACAGCAAAGGAGGCATGATCCTCTGCAGAACAGACTACATCAGGTCAGACGCAACACAGGAGAACCATACGTTGTGAGAAGTATTAGAGCAGACCAACTGATATTATGACAAAAAGCAGCATTTCTGTATGATCTCTGATCTCAGAGGTCATGACCTTCTCAACCACATCTAGCATTTTATCAAATTAACATAATGCAGTCTTATTCTTGTTACTCTCATTTTTTCTCCTTTACAAATAACAATACTTCCTAAACTTTTGTCACTCATGGAGTAACCCCATTTGGACCATTTGTAAAGTATTGTATTGAGCATAACCCTTCCACCCTGTTACCCACGTTTTTGTGTTTGTGTTTTTTTTTGTTTTTTTTTTTAGGATCAGTTAAATTGATTTATAGGTTTAGCAGTTACTACAAACCAGCATTTGGTCCCAGACCAGCTTTTCCTGCTGAGTTATGGCTTGATTCAGCCTAAATTTTCAACCCTGTTAAATTTTTGGATTCGTCTGTTTTGATTGTGTTATATGCAAAAATTTAATTTGATGCAAAATCACAAAAAGCACAATTTTAAATTACTGAAATTTCTGAAAATAACTTTTCAGAAAAGTCTGAAATTTTCGCATGCATTTTTTTCTGCTTTTTTTTTTTTTTTTATATTCGTCATCCTTTCCCATCAAAATGCTTGTTACGGATATGAAAATGCAGAAAATCGAACGTAATCTGAACATTTTTTTATAACGGCCGAAAGTTTCAGCGGACATAATTAACACCATATAAGGTCATATTTTTTAACATGCAAAAAATTCAGGTTTGCTATGACCTAAACAGGGTTGAAAATATAGAAAACCACTCACTTCAGTAATCATGTGCTGTTTGGTGTTTTAAGAAACCGTTTAATTGCTCAGTGAACCATAAATCGTTTACGTACTAGCAAATTACAAATAGAAAAACTCATATTACGCTCTTAAAATACCATGCATGATGTAAGTTAGATTTAACAACTAATAATGAGTGTGAAAAGGCTTTTACATCTTAGAGCCATCTTTTTTCACCTCCACTTTTAGTAGTGACCACCTTCGAAATCTTAATTATTATAACAAAGACGCAAGTCGATAATGAGTCTGTTTGAGTCTCCACAGTCATTTGCAATTCAAATAGCCTAGCCAAAGTTGTCTGAAGCTGAAGTTGTCGTGCTATGCTGACAAGCATTTTGTTCTTGTGTTGATTTGCATTGGACTCATTTGCATCCACCGGGTGTTGATGATCTCTGCAGATGCATTCTCACATGCTCCCACAGAGAACATCAGAGACGCTGCATGCTGTCTTAGATGCATCGCACGGCATCATTTAATGTTAAGCCTGTTGTGTCAACTCTGTGGGAGATAACACTGCTGAAGCAATAGCTGTTCTCCTGCAATAAAGCCAAGCCAGGTCTGCTTCATCTGTGTTTTCTGTCCAGGTTGTTTGGGCACACAGGGGCTTGCAGTGCATGTGGTCAGTCCATTCCAGCCAGCGAAATGGTCATGCGGGCGCAGGGCAATGTCTACCACCTCAAGGTTGGTTATGTGAAGCACAACTATGACAGCATTGTGAAAGTTCACACAAAAATAAAAAATACTCCTGCATTACAAAAAGCAGTTTGCTTACCTTTGTGTCTCTTCAAACCTGTATGGCTGACATTCTTCTTGAAACACAAAAAGATACAACAAAAATCAATCCAAAATGACACATTCGAGTGATTTTATTTTTTCTTTTGAAAACATCACCTTTACAGTCATAGAGAAAGAAGGTCAGGCAGGTTTGGACAGATTTGAATTCTTCCCTTTAACTTGAGTGCTACATTTAAAGGGTTTCTAAATAGCAGATGTTCATTAGAGCTGAATTAAACATGTGAATCTTTATTTAATTATTTCTCATGTTACAGTATGCTACGTTTATTTCTCTGGGGTTCTCTGTTCTCCTAATGCTAACCTCGTTCAGTCTTGTGCTTTTACAATGAAACTGACCTTGGTTGCGCTAGGATTAGCTCATTAAAAAATTATTTTATTGAGGCAGTGAGTTCAGGCTAACCCTGACTAGCAGCTTTAATGGCTATTAATTCAGCACTTACAAACATTTACTCTATTCTCTCTTTTCTGTTCCAGTGCTTCTCTTGTGCAACGTGCAGAAACCAGCTGGTCCCTGGTGACCGGTTCCACTACGTAAACGGCACCATATTTTGTGAACACGACCGGCCAGGATCTGCGCTCCTTAATACTCATCTGCAGAGCAACCCAGTGCTACCGGATCAGAAAGTGAGTTTTATTTTATTCTTTAAGTTCATATTACAACGTGACTTTGGTCTTTGTCTGGAGTCCATAACTAAAGAGCATAAACATGCAGTTTAACCAGTCTTATATCTCGTAGGTTTGCTGAAGGATTCCCCGTCATCTTCGCCCCTTCCTATTCTCCTCTCTATGTTTACCCTCCAGTGTCCTTCTCATCACAGCTCTTCACCGACATCCTCCAGACACTCCTCCTTTCACACACTTATGTTTTAAAATGAAAGAAGTATCTTTGAGTGGGAGAACGAGTTCGGGCTGAGAGCAATGGAAGCATTTCTTTATATCTGACTTCATATCAGACTGTGGTGGATTCTGCAGTATCTCTGTGGCTTTCTCGCCCCCTGGAAACAGAAGTGACTTCTGTTTTCTCACCGGATATCCTGCCTCTCTCACATCTAACCTCAGAGAGAAGGCTTCGCCCAAAAGCATTTTCGAGTCGAGAAACTGCCTTTACAACCCAAGTTTTGACATGTATCCAATTTAGAAAGGATATTCAATCACGAACAAATGCATCAGGAAATGTATGGAACTTGAAAAGAGCCCAGAGACTGATGAGGTCAGCCTAAAAGGGTGAAAGTTATCACATTTGTTGAATTTTTTAAACTTTTTTTTTTGTTTGAAATGATGTGCACTGATAAATCATGCACACTAAATGTGCGGTCACAGCGAATTTCAGCAGTTTTGCTGTATAAAAAAATGTGTAGAAACAGGACCCGCGTTTCCATTACCCTTAAAATTGCACAAAATACAATAGAATTAAATGAAAATACACTTAATGGAAATCCGTCAATTTCGCCGAATATATATACAGTATATATATATAGATTGCAAAACAGTTTTTTCAGGCAATACAAAAAAGAGAATAATTTGCTAAACTGCAACGTAAACAGGTTTTTCACATTTACAGGTCACATGGCTTATGGAAGAAGTCAAATGATCAATCTTCAATGTACTAAAACCTCCAAGAAACTTGGTTGATGCTTGTGTTTTCGCCACCCAGGTTTCTGCAGTAGCTCTCATGCAGCTTCTGGAAAGATGCACGCACATGCCTCCTTTGAATAAATATATCCAAAATCCGTCAAATCTCACAAAATCTGTTGCCGTGACTTATTGCGATTACGTTTTAGTCACATTATACTGTTTAATGGGAGCGCCGTCATTTCGCAATACGTTTGAATCGATATTTATAAAATATCGGCAAAGTTTTGCGCAAACCTGTAATGGAAACGCGGCTAGTTTCAACCTCATGCAAAGTTGCAACCTATTGACCCGTCGCAAAGAGCCTGATTGACAGGCGATCTGACCAATCATAATGCTGAATCTGCCATCTTGTCTGACGAACATATCAGTAGATTAACAAATTTCTTTCCACGCTTGAAATAAAATACGTTCTGATGTTCATTCAACAGCCACAAAATGGTATTGTCTGAAGTTTAAAAAAAAAAAGACAAAATATTAAATCTTGTTGCATACCAAAAGTAACCTTGAGTGGGTCAGACATAGCAACAGTAACTAAGCTGAGTGGGTTTTTGCGAAGGGTCACTTACCAAACAACTGGATTCCGCCCACAAATTTGCACCGAGAAGTAAATGTGATGCACTTTAACACCAGGAAAGTGCATTTAGAAAGTAAATAGGGTGGTCTGATTTCATGTTGACTAACGTCAAAACGTCAAAAACAGAATATCTTCGTACATCGTTCAGGGCATAGAATTGTAAATATGTTTTTATACCAGTACTTTCTGTAACGATTGAATTATCTGCTCAACATGTGATGTCTATTTAAGGTGCAATTATCCAATAAATGGGAAACACAACAACCCAGCCACCAAAGCATGAATTCGTTGTCCCTTTTTTACCATCCAGATTTCACTGTTCATTGTTTATTACTGTTTTTCTGTTAGTTATTAGCTTTGCTCTCAGCGGTGCAAACCTGATTACCCAAAGGGTTAGCATGAATAGGGCTTGAGCTCGGACCATTACAGAAGCAATTAAATGTGAGCGTGGAGTGTGTAAGTTCATTGTGAGTGCCGTATCTGTGCTGCTATTGCACTGGGGAGGCTGAACTCTGCTCTGATCCCGTGTTTGAATTTAATAAGGACTAATCTGCCGCCTAGTTAATTAAGAGGCAGCCGCTCCTTTCCGTTCGTTGCCTCAAAACAATCACACACGTTAAATGTTTACCATGTCGCAATTAAAGCACACAGCACAACTTTTTCACCCCCTTTTCCTTCCCACAACCTCCTGCCCTTGAGTAAGACGCCTCTAAATTAGTGGGAAATTGCTCTTCTTTTAACTTTAGAAACAAGTAATTCACATATGAAAAAAAAAAAAATATATATATATATATATATACTGTATATATGCATCCGCATGTGTGAAATGTATTTAAGTAGTAAATACATTTAAAAAAACAGTAAAAAAAAACAGTAGTAGTTCTATTTTCTGTTCCCATTTTATGACTGAAAAAATAATAATAATAAAAAAAAAAACTAACCTATTTTTTTGTAATTTTAATTTGTACTTGTTTTAAGAGAAAACCTATTAATTTCTTGTTTTATATGCATTAACATAATGTCTCGTGCACCGCAACAAAAAGCACCATGAAACGTTCACAATGACGTTTAGGAAAGATGCGACGATACGTTCTTTAAACGAGCTCCAAAATGGCCCCTTAATGCGCTTAGCTATTAAAAAAAGCATCCCTGATGTCGGTGTAGGTGCTGATACGGCATCAATTATTTATTTCACATTCGATTGAAAAGCATCAGGCAAATTCATTAACGTATGCAAATGATCACAATTGCAATTATATTCATATCTTGATAAGTAAGGAAATCAAAACCTCGGCACAATTTGAATCCCACCGTGCCTCAACTTATACTCTGCATTCAAACCAATCAAGCTTCATCTGCATATTCCTAATTAACCACGCATATTCACATGCCAATTAGAGGGTCTGAGAAAAAAAAGCCTCTTAGTCAACAGGCATTATCCTCTATCAGAAAAAGTTTGCAGGTGTATGAATTGCTATGCTGCTTCTGTCATGGAAAAAGTGTTTATACTCACTAATTAATCATATTAACACATGCAAATGAGTGTAATTGCCTAAGTTTCCATGCCTCACGCTGTGAAAAAGTGGAAAAGAGAAGAGAGTGTGGATATTTTTACCAGCTAACAACTAAGAACATTTAGAAAGGCTTTGTTTTCCTCTCACTATTTCTGTATCTAAATATCACATGGCCACTGTCTTCCATTATAAAACATTCACTTATTTAGCCTTTTAACCACTCTAGGTTGTGTCCTGTAATTTTGCCAAGTATGTTCTCAAAATGATTTTATTGGTCCTTGAACAACATATCAACCAATACAATTTGGAGGTTGGGGAATTAAGTAAGATGCTTTTTATATATCATCAATATAAAACTGTGAGGCTCCAAACCATGGCTCAAGCTGCGTTCCAATTGACAGGCTCCCTATACAATGTCCACTGCTCCCTATGTGAGAGATATCTATTGAAGTTAAGAATTTATTCATTTGGAACACTCTGTAACATCATCAAACACAGATAAAACTTGAGTCAGACTTATTATAGAATTTTAAGTGGATACGATGACACAACACTTCTACAAAATAATAATGATCTGTGCCTGAGCAATATATGTGTGTATATAATGTGTGCATGTGTGCATATAATAGTATTTTTTGTGAAATCTGATGTGTTTTTGCTTGTTTATCCATAATTGTGATAGTCTCAATGTAACAATCACACGAACATCTGTGTGCAAAACGCACATAGCACTAATTAAACTCATTAATAATACTGGAGCATTCGGGCATATTTCTTATATTAAATACTGGCATTTCCCTGTCCAGTTCCCTCATGCCCTTCATAGTGCCCTTCGTACAGAACACACTTTAATAAAAGAAGTGAAGTAAATTCTTAATCAAACACTTAATCTGGCAATAGGCCTACATGATTTTGGACGTATAGGCCTATGCTAACCACAGCTCCAACAAATCTTATAGCATTCACTTTTTTAACCTTTTCTCCTCGATGATGAAAGTATAAAGAGGACAGGAATTATGTGTAAACAGTTGTCGCTCTGTTGTTCTCTGTTGACTTTTGTTGTTGTATTTTGACCGTGGTTTATGGATTTATTGCCGAAAATAAGCTGTCCCTGTTGAAAAAAAATGCATATGCTGATACAGACATCCCAACCTGCAAAAACTAATTTCAGGAAGATGTGCTCTGTCTAGCATGCGATACGAACAGGCACACACGCACAGTTCCACATCACTCCTTCACGTCTTGTGCATGCATTCTAAGATGCGTGTTATAAGATGCACAATGCAGACATTAATGTCTTGCATGCAGGCTCTTGCGGGAGACTTGGGATGTCCGTGTTAATAAAGAACTTACATGATCTTAAATACCATAATCAGAGGTAAAAACCTGAAGTTATTTTGTATTAGCATGCATGCACCACATGTTCAGCCACAGCCTTGTCAAACCTCAGCACATTCTCTTTTATAATCTTTCTGCCTCTTTCATTGATACTGATAGTACAGACAGAACAGAAAATTACGCATAAATGCAAACTAATCTGCACTCAAACTCACATCATTAGCCTCATAGCATTGTTGGAGCATGCATGCTAACCGCTAAACCTCAGAGCAGAGGTCTGCATGATTTATTTATTTTTTTAGTCCCCCTCCTGCTAAACACAAGTTATATTTCTTCACATGTTGCCAGAGTTTCACAAGCTTTCTCGCTTCTCCTGCGTCACACATTGGAACATGCATGCTAACCGCTAGTATGTAGTTTTTGGCATGTCTATTGATAGTCAAAACCAGGGAATGGAGGAGAGCTGAACTGTGGAGCTAGGCCACGGCTCTGGCAGATAGCATTGAAACTGTAGTTTTGCTCTCCATCCATCGCAGTGTCTCAACATTTTGACAAAACAGCACTCACATCAGGCTCTATGCTTAGTGATCCTACACGTAATATCAGCTCATTAGACTTTCATATCACAGGAGGGTGCGGTCGGTTGTCGCGAGCTCCCTCAGGTCTCCATCAGATCGTTTTCTAGAACATGTCTCTTCAGTGTTAGCTAGTAATGAGCCACTTGTGCAGTGAATCAGTAGGGCCTCTGCGACGGAGAGACAGACTTGACAACTGTGAACTTCCCAGAGCAGAGAATGTCAGAGAAGGAGAGAGGCAGGGTGAAAAAAAAACAGGCTCCTCGCCCAATCAGAGCGCTTTGAATAATTAAGGCGATCGGCTTAATTAGCTCAATTACGTTAATTTGACCACGGAACATGGCCATATGGTGAAAGGAAACAAAAGAGGGGGGAACTAATTAAAAGTAAAATAATGAGGATTTTAATTAAGCTTTTCCCCAGACGTCAGTGAGAGGGGATCTGGTGCAGGAGAGAGTAATTAAAGTAGTGTAGCGCTGGCAACATTTCTCTCTCTCTCCTTCTCTACTTCTCTTTCTCTCCCTCACTTTTTCACTCACTCTCGCAGAACTGTGAGGGCTCAATCGGTCTAATTAAATCTGTAAATAAATTAGCTACATGGAAGCCTGCTTGAGTTGACACCCCACCCCCAACACAAACACTCACCCACACGCCTCTCCTATCTTTATCTCCGTAGCATGACTTGCGGCTGGGGCGGAGGTCTACCTTCTGACTAAATATTGCTCGCCAAAGTTGTGTGTTTTACGTGAAGAGCTCCACTACCGTTGCTCTCACTTCTTTAGTATCCATTAAAATACCATTAACTACAGTAAAACCGTGAAAACTTGCTGTTAAAGGGTTACTCCACCCTAAAATGTTCATTTTGTGATTAATCACTTACCTCCATGTCGTTCCCAGCCCGTAAAAGCTATGTTCGTCTTCGGAACACAATTGAAGATATTTTGGAGGAAAAACGGGAGGCTTGTGACTATCCCAAACAATTATGACTGTGTGAAAAGTATGAAAGACGTTGTCTGAACGATCCATCTGCCATCAGAGGTTCAACCGTAATGTTATGTAGCTACGAGAATACTTTTTTGTATGGAAAGATTACAAAAATAATACGTTTATTCAAAGATTTGTGTATTCGTATCACCATTTTGGACAGCATCCAGTGAACGCTCATAATGTACGCAGTTGGAAAGATACACTTTTTGTGCAAATCAAAGCGTAAATACATTGTGTCTAAAGCCACGATTTGGCTGTTTTGAAAATATGGGTGCTTTCACACCTGCCTCTTTTAGTTTGGTTGAATCACACTAGAGTTCGTTTTCCTACTTGGTGCGGTTCGTTTGGGCGGGTGTGAATGTAACAATGGCACCCGAGCCTGCACCAAAAAAGCGTACCGAGACCTCCTTGAAGAGGTGCGGAACACTGGAGCGGTTTGTTTGTGGTGAGAACATGATCCAAACTCGAACAGACCCAACTGCAAAAAGTACTGCGCCTAATCCAGCTGCCATAGTCAGCAGTGCTGCGCATTATGGGATGAGGAGACGTATTGTTGACAGTTACTGACCAAAATGAATTCACGCCTCCTCCTGAAGTGACTTGCGATGCGCCTTCGCCGTTTCCAGTGCATTAAAA
>JAUCMS010000145.1:17208644-17224868 GCA_032357445.1 Enteromius radiatus | reverse complement strand
TATATATATATATATAAAATTATATATATTTTTTTATTTTATTTTTTTATATATATATATATATATATATATATATATATATTCAATGTTAAGTGCCAAGGTCTCCCATTTGGCTTTTTTTCTGGTTTCATTTCTATTCAGGAATTCAAGTTTGAACCTGCATTGATTTAAATGCAGCTATTTAAAGCTTTCCAATTTAATGAAATTTAATCAGATTCTGTGATTCTGTTTTATTAAAGAAGGCATATATTTCGTCTTCACATATCACTGACCAAAGCATTGCAGTCATCCTTTGTCTTGGTTCATGACAGATCCAATCGGTCCGATGTTAGTGAGGTCATCATGTATCTAGGGCATGTGAAAGTGGATACTCTGATTGTAAAGGACTCTAATTTCTGTCCTCTTGCACGCATTGCACTTTTTCGCTATCATTCCCTCTCTCTCCATCTATCTATATCCCCCCACAGCCCAGGTGGGTTTGACTGTTCATTAGCACCCTGTGAAGAGGAACAGATGCAGATAGAAACACCTTCACACAAACACACGCAGACTGACATCAGTAGCAGAGCACAGAATTAAGACACTGAATATCCCCAGGATTCAGATCACAATTAGAATACGTTTCTTTTAGTGTTTCTTTTTTTCTTTCTCTCACTCTTTGTCTGAGTTCTGTGATTAATCCAGGGGTAGTTCATAAGAAAAGTCATCCCATGTATGATATCCCTTCATACAGTATGTGAAACACAACAAGGAGATATTATGGAGGATGTTCATGCTGCTCTTTTCATACAAATGTTGTGCTATAATACGCTTGAGATATTTTTTGCTAATACAAGACTAATACAAGTATTTAATAGCAATGAGAATAGCAATTTTACTACATGAACTCGTTATTTAGTCATTAATTACTCATTAATGATAGCAGGAGAAGTACAGATAGGCTATAGGTAGGCTAATACATTTATTTAAAAATTTTACTAATTGCAATTTAAATGCATTTAGGATTATTTCAATGTGGAGAAACAAGTGGCAGCATAAAAATATCAATAAAAGAAAAAAGATGGGGAAGAAAAAAACAATAGGAAACAAAAAGAAATAAATAAACAAAGAGGTTTGAGAGCAAAGAGGACAGCGTCTCTATTTCAGGGTGCACTGTCCCTTTAAGAGCTTTAGTGCTTTTGTATTGCTCACTTTGGTAAGTTTTCTATCTGGTAGTTAAATGTCAGTTGGTTTGGCATTTGAGAGAGTGATATCTTTCATAAAAAGGTGAACAGAGGAGCGAGGCCTTCCTGTGGCCTCTGAACTCTCAGTCACGGCTCTTACCGAGGTGTTCACAGGTGCGTCTGACACACAGACGGGGTGTATCTGAAACAGACAGGAGACAAACACGGGGAGGGAAGGGGTCCTGCGGCCCATGAACCCAGAGACTGAGAGAAAGAGGACAGACTCAGATGAGATAAGCCTGAGCTAACGCTTTACACTCGTTACGGCTAACCTGAAAATGGCAGGGATGGAGTGAGTCAGTGTGTGTGTGTGTGTAAATGCCAGTACATCTCCTCTGAGGCAGCCCCACCTCACTGAACCACAGCACATCTCTCTCGTTATCATCCTTCACACACCTGCTCACACAGACAATAGGGGTATGTGTGTGTGTTTATGGAAGAAACAAGAAGTGATCAAACAAGGTCAGGAGAATCTCCATCATAAGTGCGTTGGGCTCACCTGCTCTTTCATCTTTCGAAACAGTCAAACTGTGGTTTGTTTATTCATTCAGTGTGTGTGTGTGTGTGTGAGGTGATAAACAGTCACCTCAGTTATCTCTGTTCTCAATCTTTTTGGTTGCATCTGACCTCAGTGTTTACGCTTGTGTGTGTGTGTGTTTGTGCAGCCTGTGTCGATCATTTCAGAAAAGTGCTGCTGAAGACCTGAAACATACTCACTGTGTGAGGGGCCGCAAAGAGCAAAAGATAAAGATATTTTATTTACTCTCACATGTTTGTGTTTCCTTGATCACAAAATATTTGTGAACCCAGACTTTTGAGTCCTTTTTAAGAAATGCAAGTTTCTCTGTGAAGCACAAAACTCTTTAGAATACTTACTGCAGAACTATTAAGGAGTTATTGAGAGGCACCACTCCATGCCTTACAATAATGTACATTAGTTTTTATATTTTATAAACAAATAATAACAAATAATAACAAATATAAACTATTCAAACAAGCTGCAGTTGATAATACATACAACATTTCACTAACCTCCAGGTTAACCTGTGATGTTTTTATCTAACTGAAGTCATGTTAAACTCCTCTGATTCTGTTTTTGTGAAGAAACAAACTCATGTACATCTTGGAGGAAATGTTTGGATGAGCTATCGCTTTAATCAAATGACTGTGTGTCCACCAAAGTGTTTATTTTCAAAACAATTTTGGGGATTACATATTGTAAAGGCATGAATACTCACAGATAAGCGGTATATTAACTCATCTACTGTTGTTCAGTCAAAGTACAAGCAGGGTGTGACGGTTGGTCAGTGAGGTATTAGTCCCGCCCCTCCAACACTGTGATTGGACGGTGGGGTAAAAAGTCATGTGCATTTTACCCAAAGCTGATCATTCCACCGAGACAAAAAATGCATGCTCATATTAAAAATGTTTTCAGCGTGCTGGTCAAAGGGACTTTTGGTCCCTTTCTTGGCCATGTGCAAGCCATTGCAAAAACTCCCCCCCTAGTTACTGTTGCTATGTCTGACATGGCGCTCTCATACTACACATCATCTTCTTGCACATGAAAAATACATTGTGGAGCAAAAGAGAAGTAACTGACAATGTACTGACAAACAAGACGAAGCAGGTTACTTCTGGTATGAAACAAGGTCTCGGCTTTCAAATTTGGTCATTTTTTGAATTTGTGACTCATAAATGCGTCGTGACAGATGAACATCTATTCCTCTTTACTAGCATGAAAAAAACATGAAGGAACATTAGACAATATCTTGCTTCAACCGCAGAAAGAATCTCCTGTCCTGTTTGTTTGTCAGACAAAAATGGCAGATTCTGCCATATGATTGGTCAGATCATCTGTCAATCAAACTCCCTGCAAAGGGTCAGTTTAAGAGCAGTCTACGCTGGCTGTGCAAAGAGACTATATTATTATATTCTACCTCTGCAAGGACAGTCTGTAGCTTCTGACTCACAACTCACACTGGTCAAGCATTTGTATATGATTTTGTGCACTTGCATATTTTTTTTTAACATCTGCTTTGTAGTTAATCAGATACACTGATGCATCTGAATTTAACAAACCTGTCAAATGCTTTGCAACAGACAAAAGTGCAGTGTTCATGCATCTGTGCTTGTGTGCATATGTGTGTGTGTGTGTGTGTGAGGTTATTGTATAAGTCTCCGAGGAATTCTGATAAGACTTTTGGAGCCAGACTGTAGACTCTGTGCAGCAGACAAACCGATGACTGGGCAGATACTGAGGAGGACTGGTAATATCGCTCTCTCTCCCTCTCTCTCTCTCACACACACACACACACAGTTTCTTTATCACTTTTAGTTCTTTAAAAATCAGACATCCCTTTAAAAGTTTTTTCTAAATCATGTAGAGGAGTCAACTTGCCCCAGTAAATATTTTGTAAAGGTACTGTTTACTTTTTACATACACTTTAATACGCTGTTCCTATTAATCAAAGAATCCTGATAGAAACCGTTACGACTTTTACTAACACCTGAAGCAGCAGAAATGTTTTCAACATTGATAATAATAAGAAATGTTTCTTTCAAATCAGTATATTGGGATGATTTCTGAAAGATCACAGCCATAAATTACATTTTACAGTATATTACAATAGACAATTATAAATTGTAACCATATTTTTAAAATTCTATATATATTTTTTTACCAAATAAAGAACCTGAACCAACAATACATGTTATAAAACATGTAAGACAAGTTGTTTTAAACCAATTTACAAAACCACAGACAGAAAGCTTTTGTGTAATTCGACTACTGTACAGCCCTGTGACAACTAGCCCCAGTCTCTCTAAATGCTGAGTCTGTTTCAGCTTCTGCTCATGCTAGGTATGATCTGAAACATGGCAGTTGGTTTCTAGCTAGTTATTAGGCAGTTGGCTAGCTTCGAATCCTTTTTTATTGTCAAATCGGTCTACCAGTTACTATTTCAAATCACAACTACCTGCTTAAAGTGCTTTTTTTCAGCACTAACAAATAGTGTTGCTTGCTTTTATAAACAAGCAGCAGATTGAAACGCTACCAGATGAGCAGTTTAAGTAACAGAGCATTCAGTGAAGACATCAGCGATGATGGTGTCAACAATTACAATAAGAGATGACAGTGAGGATGATCTAATGATGATAATAATCAGTCATATTTCATTTCAGCTCAGTAATTATTCACAGCCTCAGTTCCTCTTAAGTGTCTGTTTATAGAAGAACCGCCCCGTTACTTCCCTGCTTATCCTGATTGCTATCAAACCAGCAGGAATTTAACCCGCAGATCTACACAGCGTAGCTGACAGTGTGGAAATAGACATCACCCAGAGGTAATAAACGCAGATGCACACTTAAAAGAGCTGGTTCACCCACTGGTCTTCATTTATTCACCCGTATGACTTTCAACTGTGCATCAAACACAAATAGTAGTCCAATCACAGTGTTAATCAAATGCCATTTTTTATCATAATTAGGTGGCATTTATTAGTGTTATCTAAAACTAACCTAACTGCGTGAAACAGACGTGCAATTTTGACTTATTTTCTTATAATTGCATGATATAAATTCAGAATTTGAGAACATATCTTCCTGTCTTTTTTTCCCCGCTCAAAATTGGACTTTATAACTCGCAATTGAGGGTTTATTTCTGAGGGTTCACAGTTCTTAGAAAAAAAAGGCAGAAAAAATCACAATAACCTTTTTCATTTTTTATTCAGTGGCAGAAACGGGCTTCCATATGACAAGCGTTTTGGAAGCAATGTAAAAAATGACAGGTAATGGTAACATTCACCAGAATTCCCTGCATTGCATTTCAAATTTTAAAAGTGTTTTCTTTGTTTCTTCTTAGTTTCTTCTTATCAGTTATGTTTATTAGGGTTGTATGTTAGATGTAATGTTGTTAAATGAATGTTTATTGCATTTTTCAGTTTAATGAGTCTCACCAGGATGGTGTTTAATGTTTGTGTGAATGACACTGAGCTCCTTCTATATATATATATATATATTTGTCGGCCTGTTTTTTGTTATAATCAAGTTCAAATTCTACTGTATGTCTAGATTTAATCGGTGAAACTTTGTCATGTTTTCCACTGTCATATTGCTCATAACTGTGATTACTAACCATGTATTATTGCATTGCACATTTTACAACTCATATGGTTTATTTTAATGTCGTCTCCTGATTTATTATATCATCATAAATAAAAAACACATTATGAAAACCGGCAAAAAGGGTTTTCTAAAAAGACAAAACAGTGAAACTCCTAATGTTAATCATGTTTTTTCATGTATTTCTATTAAAACAACAACAAAACAACCTTTGTATTGTCACACAGAGATAACATAAGTGCTTTCAATAAACACAATCACAAATTAAAATACACAGAGGCAAAATAAACATAGGCTTGAATGCATCATTTCCATAATTTCTGTCTTTTAAAGCTTCAGTAATGGTTATGTGAAAGAAGAAATATATCAGCTGATCACATGTTTAACGCCGATGTAATGTAAGAGTCTGCCAAATGCAAATACGCCATGAGTCACAATGCACCTGTATATGATTATGACTGCAGTGCTTTATACTGAAACCATGCTAATTAAAGTGCATAAAAAATAATTGACTCGACATCAGGGCCAGTATCTCATACTTATTCTCAGAATCTTTTTTTTGAAAAAACAATCTGGTCACTCTACTTGGTGAACAGGCTAATAACATTCAACTCATTCAAAGTAATCTCTCTAAACCAGGAATGAACAGATGAAAGTGTAGAGGACAAGGAGGTGAGAGAGGGAATGAGAGTAAAAGATTGGTGTAGTAGATGACGGCAAGTTGGGGGCTTTGTTTATAACCCAGATGAAGTGGACCATCACAAAAGGAGTCAAGCAGAGGCTGGAGGAGTGATAGAAAGACTGATTAGAGGAGAGAAAAACAACGAGAACGAGGACAAGGAGCCACAGTTACATTCCTGTACTGAGCTTAGACTAATGCCAAAATGCTGAAGAGCCTGTGTTGTGTGTGTACTGAAACATATCTCACTGTATGCATAGCAACGAGTCTGAGCAGAACTTCAATATCAGCCCATTTGAGGCAAGGACAATCAGAGAGTATTGAAACAACGCTATCGGTGCTATCATCTCAATAACATTGAGTGATGCTATGAGTGATGCGGAAGATGAGTAGTTGTCAAGGTGATGAAACAACAAACAAAACTCACATGACTTCAATCTACAGTCACCCAACAGAAGCAGCACCCATCATAACTTCACTCTGATAGATTATATTTACTGTGAAACCAGATTTATGAAGTATATTAAACCGATCTCTTCGTTAGTAAATTGCGGTTCTGTTCTCACACAATTCAATTAAAAAAAATGCATGGACACCATGTAATAAAAAATGAAAAGAATATTCATCCACACAATGAGACGACAAAGGCTGACAAAGAAATATAATACCAAAAAATACAAATTCACTGCCGTTTCTATATATTGTAATTTGTAATATATCAGTCAGGGGAAATTTTCATCAGGTCTATTGGTGTATTTTCCACATAAACAAGGAAAAGTTGCCAAACACTCTTTTTAAAATGTTTATTTTATTTCTAAACCAGTATATTAGCCTTTTTAAAGGTATACAATTATTAACCTCAGTTAATTACAAACTTATTGGAATAACCAAGGTCTTATGGGTTTGGAACGACACGAGGGGGAGTAACTAATGACAACAATTTTGGGGCGAGCTAACCCTTTAAATTAATAATTTGATGCAATGCACTTACTGTGTATACATGCTACCTATAAAATACCTATGCAATTACATCTGTAATACATTTTTGTACTTACCTTTATAATTGCACTGCTGACCTATCCCTTAACCCACACTTAAACCTACCCATACCACCAAACCAATACAATACAATATAACATTGTTATACCTTGTACTTATTTTTTGATGTAAGTTCATAGCAGTTAAGGCCACCTAAGATAAACTTAAGATCATCTAATTTTACTGAATTGGGCTATTTTGAGACACCATGAATATAAACAAAAATGCACTTTTAATTAAAAGTATTTACCACTTAAAGTACACTTGAACCTATCTTTCCTACACTCAATTTTGTTTTTTAAATAAAGAGATATATGTTAAAAGTGCAGTTTAGCTGATATGGTGTTTCAAAATAGCACAGTTGAGTAGATTTAGATGATCTTAAGATTTTTATCTTAAGAAGTACTAAAGAATAGTTTTTAGTATATTAAGTACAAAATTAGTGTGTGAAAATAGAGCACTTACTGTAAAGTACATTATGGAAGCGTACTTGTTTTTCACCAAGATCATGTGGAGTATAAAAAGCTTTCCTTGTCTGTTCCACACCAGAAGATTAATTTTATTATTAATCTCATGTAGTCGCGGGTGAAGAAGGTCCATCAAGATTCTGTCATTGCTTCGTTCACTTCGAAGCTGCCATTTACAGAGTTTCCAGTAAAAGAGCATTATGCTTACTGATGTGTGTCTTATATTAAGAAGAAGATTGTGTTTAGATGTGGGCGAACTGTTTGTGTTTCTAATACTTGAAAAATAAAGTAAATTGCATGTTTAGGTGTATACAGTATGTTTCTGAGAATTAGGGAGAAAGAGAAATAAATTCATACCAATTGAATCTATGGCAGATGTTAGACTGGCACACACACACACACACATAGCACCCAGTTTGTGTTTCTAAAGCTGAATTCACACATAATCCCAAATTTCCTGCAACATTCCAGCATGATTTCTATTCTCTCTGTGAGGCAATCTGTCCACCCTCCCCAACTACAACACAATTGTGCTTTCTATCTTAGCAGCAAGGCCTTATTCTCCAGTCTCTGGTTAATTTAAGCTGTAACAAACTAGTCCACACAAGTGATATACCGCACATAACCAAGACGTTTACATTCCTCATAGTGTAAGCACTGATGTTTAGAGATCAAACTGAATTAAGAGAATTACGACGGCTCTCGTGAATTGGGAGGATCTCACATTCCTACCCGAACCAGGATAGGCCAATAAAATATCTTGAAGTCCATCGTGTGAAACACTTTGGTGCTGTGTGAATCACACCCTGAGATCAGGTTGCGTAGCGTGTCTCTTGTCTGCTGTGTTTTTGTGCTCCAGCCCTCTGGCCGAGTCTGTGGGCCTCTCCTCCATTGTTGCCCTACGCTGAGTGCCACTTTTCCAGCCTCCCATCTGGGCTCTGGGGGTGGGGAGGCTTTCTTAAAGCTGTGGGCAGGTTTTTTGTAACGGCTTTAATTGTGTAGGTGAGGCCATTCTTAAAGTGCAGCAGCTAATTGGCTGTAAATGAGTCCATCTGCTTTGATTTGGAGTTGCAGTGAGTCTGCAGTTCTCATGGTCTTTCATTCTTCCCAGGCTCTACAGTATTTCCACACATAGCTCCTCCTGCCAAGTCTATTTGAAATCAAAATCTACCCTATATTTACTATCAGTTAATTTTTTGTCATTGAAATTCAAGTTACACTCTGACATGCACGTTGCGGAGTTGATAATATTGAGAATAATATATATATATATATATATATATATATATTGAATTTGATAGGTATCTCTCACATTGTCCCACAAAAAAAATTAAAATAGTGTAGATTAGTGTACAATAATATTTTTTCTATTTAGTGTCCATTTCATTCATTTAATGTATTTAAAATTGGGGTTAATTGACATATTTGAAGATTGTTTTTTAATTAACGGAAGAGTTAATTTTAGTTAGTTTTAATAAGTTACTTTTATAATTATGTAACTTGGTTAATATTTGTCAGAAGAAGCGTATGTAACCGCAGTTTCTCAAAGGAACGAGACGCCGCGTCGACGAGACGCTATGGGAACGCCTCCAGCGTGACGGCTCCGAATCGTGTGTAAAATGAATTGTTTGGATGTCATGCCGGGTGACGTCACTGGCCAGAAAGCAGGCTTTAGTTGGATTTAGCTCCTGTCATGCAGCGGAACGCCAGCAGGGGATGCCGAAAGTGTGGTTTCGAGATGTGACGTCTCGCTCCTTCAAGGAATTCAAGGAGACGTTCCTCTTCAGGAACTTGAGCCGCGTCGACGAGAGGGTATGGGAACGAAATGCCCACGCCCCCAGACTTTCAAATCCCTGCCTAGTGTGTGTTTGTGCACAGCTAAGGCAAGAGGACAGAAGAGCCAGGAGTGGCTCGGTGATCCAGTCCGTAATGCAGCGTTACAAACGTCGGCCATGGAGACCCCTGCTAGCAGGGCCTTTGAGGCCGCCACACCTCGTGTCGAGTGTGCTCTTACTCCTAGCCTCAGCGGGAGACCAGAGGACTCATATGACAGGTTGATGGTATCCACTATCCAGCGGCTCAAAGTCTGCTTGGTCGCCAGACACCCTTTCTTGGGCGGACCGAAGCATACGAGCAACTGCTTTGACTTTCTTCTGCTCACCAGGCTCCCTGAAGGGAGGAGGATTGAAGGCCTGTAGAACTACTGGCTGAGGTGTGACCGTAGGTACCTTAGGACTGTAACCCGCTCGTGGGTACAGGAAGGCATTGGCCATGCCAGGCGCAACGTCAAGATGGGAAGGGCTTAAAGGGCGGCCCACAGAGGTCCTCTAACACGACAGCCAGGTCCCAGGTTGGAACCCGTGAATATACTGGTGGCCTCAACCTTAGCGCACCGCAGAAGAAACGTATGAACAAAGGTTCTTTACCCACTGTGTGTCCACTGAGAGAGGCGTGGTAAGCCGATATTGCCGCCATGTAAACCTTCAGGGTGGAGAGGGTGACCCCAGTAGAGAAACCTGCAGAAACTCCAGTACTGTACCAACTGGGCAGTTAACTGGGTCCTGCTGGTGCTCTCTACACCATGTGAACAACTTCCATTTCAGGGTATATAGGCTAGTTTCCTCATAGATGGAGCTCTGGACTGGAGGATGGTCTCTACAACCTTGGCTGAGAGACCTGTGGCTAAGAGCTGTGCCCCCTCAGGGGCAAATAAACATTGATATTTAATTTAGCTACAGCTCGAGTCACCCCCTCCAAAAGCTCCTCGTACTGGGGTAAGAGGGAAACCGCTGTCTCCCCTGCGCCTCCGTCCTGGGCTCTTCATCCTCGGATGAAGAGCCCATTGGCTGATTTTACACACGATTCAGAGCCGTCACGCTGGAGGCGTTCCCATAGCGTCCTGTCAACGCGGCTCGAGTTCCTGAAGAGGAACTAGTAATTAGCCTACTTTTTTAAAGTAACATGCCCAACACTGGTCTTCAGATTGTGACAAAAAAATAATCAAATTACACAAAATATTAAAAAATGTACCTCAAAATAATTTAGCTGGCTTTAAAATCTGAATAACATTTGAAGCTGTTATATATAACACTGCACCAATTTTCTGAAAGCCATTAAAATAATAAAAAGCTTACAGTGCAGGGAATTGTTTATTGGCATTACTGTGATTAATGTGTATTAAACTGTTGTCTTTTAGGATTTTATGACAGATTGTCAAGTGGAAATCTTAATGGAGTCCTCGTTGCTGGTTGCAGTGATATTCAGTTTGCTGTCATCTTATCACCATCTAACAACCAGTGTGTGTTTCCTGTTTGCCTGTCTACTTCTTATTAGTCCATCATGTTAACGGACAGATAGTGCAAGAGTTGGGTTTGGTCTAAGCACACGATACCTGAAGATCTGTTAATATTCCCATTCATCTCATTCAGGAAGACGCTGTCTGGAGCAGGACTCTCCCATGATTTGCTCACGAGTGACATTATAATGACATTATCATACTTCAACAACAACATATGGGAAGAATTTATAGGGACGGTGAAATATTGTGTCAGTGTGATGTCAAACACACCTAAAAGTGTGTTGATCATGTGATGTGTGGGCTAACTGAGAGCACACACTTATTGTGTACGGCTGTCTATTAAAAATAAACCAGAAGCCCACCGGCATGTGTTTGTAGGAGTTAACAGCTTCAAGTGCTGATTATTAAATAACCTCTTCTCACAGCAGCATTCAGACTCACTAATGGGGTTCATCATTAGTTGAACATGTACTAATTCTGGTGCATTTGCTACGATAAGCATTATTATTTTTCCAAAACCCCTGACCTTTAGTTATAATTCATCCAACAGATATGAATGGTGCTTTAAATTGTGCAAACTGT
Source organism: Enteromius radiatus (assembly GCA_032357445.1). NCBI lineage: Eukaryota > Metazoa > Chordata > Actinopteri > Cypriniformes > Cyprinidae > Enteromius > Enteromius radiatus. The sequence goes on along the minus strand of JAUCMS010000145.1, from coordinate 17,213,462 downwards.
TGAGGCGAGATATGCTTTGACTAAGGCCAAAATATCAAAGAGACCTGAAGTTGAGCTCTTTTGACTGTTTGGACCAAGAAAAGACCTAGTTTCATGTACAAACGCCACTTTTAATTTTTCATTGGATATTTACAACTTGAAATGTGTTATATTAGTCAATGTGAATCGTGCAAATGTTTTTGTCTTACATTCCGTAGCAATTCCACATAATCGAGGTACTTGTGCATGAGAATGGTTCTTCTAGAAATGTCTATAAAGCCCGGTGCCATAATAAAATGAAGGATTTGTAGATCAATAAAAGCTTTTTCAACGTAAGGATCCCCGATTTCCCCTTAACTACCCAAACTGCTTGTCCTGCTGGGCCCACAGATACAAAGGTACAGCATCAATAACTGCAATCTACCACGGAGGGCTCTTTGTGTGTGTGTGTGTGTGTGTGTGTGGCAGCATGAGTGTGTTATCCCGCAAGCAGACAATAATTGGGATGCCACCAGTTTGCATCAATTCCGTGCAGTAGGGGACAAAACAGGGGACCATTTAATGTGCTTCAGAATAATCAAAGAGAAAAGCTTGTCCTTTGTTTGGGCCGGTGTACGATAGTGAATGGCACAGAGAGATAGTTGGCTACTAAGAAAGAGCCCTCTCTTTTCATGCTTGGAGGGGATCAGACCATAAGGTGCAATCGGCATTTTAAATGATTGGAAGATTCGGTGTAATTTCTTCCATTCAGCGGCCTGGCTTCACACTGCGAGAGTAATGGAGGCCTGAGAGAGCGTCTGGATGACCGCTACCGTCCTGCTGCTACGAGGGGAGAGGAGAGGGACACTGGGTAATCGCACACACCGATCCTCTGTGAGCTCTCCTGCAGTCACCTTCAACTCACTGTCAACACCAGAGGGAGAAAAGGAAGGATCCAGTTTTACAGAAGTTTGGAAAATTTCACTGAATAGTGATGGTCTTATGAAAAACATTCAGACTATGTCTGAAGGGTGAGCTTTGTTTCACTAAGTACAAGATGTTCCTGGAACAACATTCCAATCAACCAATCAGATTTGAGGGATAATCTTTTCTGTAAATATTTGTTTTAGGCTTATGATCAGGGTTAGGTGCTTCTCTACACCCTTGTTAATCAGCTATCATTTCCCACTGAATTTCTTTTCAAAAGGTATACTTTTGTACCTATTAGGTTCAAATATGTACACTTTAAGTACTAATATGCACCTTTTAGATACAGAAATGGACCCTTTAGGTACAAACATGTACCTTTTGAAAACAGTGACAGCTTTCTTACCTTTATTTCTGAGAGAGTAGGTGTATTACGGTATTTAATACACCTACCTTTTTGTAGGTGTATTACAGTTTTTATATGCATAGCAGAAAATATTCTGAAGGCCGTCAAATTTAGGGGAAAATCGTCAAAAATGCTGGCTGTGCTTGGCAACTTAAAAAAAAACACTGGCGGGGAATACGTTATTTTTTGCTAAAATTATGGGTCAAACTTTATATTAGGTGGCTTTAACTACTTACATCAGAAAAAAGTACAATGTACTTATTGTGTTTATATTGTGTTGCAAAAGACTTCTGCTGCTATTGAGGTAGATACAGGTAAGGTTAAGTACAGGTTTGTGATATGGGTTGGTTTAAGGGTGGATTAAGAGTAAGGGATGGGTCAACAGTGTAATTATAAATGTAATAACAGAAATTAATTACAGATGTAACTACATATAGGTATTTTTAAAAGTATAAGTACAAACACAATAAGTACACATTAAAAGCACTGCATCAAAAGATTCATTTAAAGGTAAGTACGTAGTAGTTAAAGTGGGACCGAATTATGGACTTTCAGCAAAAAAACCTTCCAAGATAGCATGCTAGATGATGTGCACATAGGTGTTGTAGAGGCCACATACAAATGTTTGGGTAATTTGTAGAATTGGGGCACTCAGACTCTGACTGCAATTATGAATGTACTTAAAATCATGAAAGATTCAGGTTGAACTCAGGCTTGGACTGCAATTACGAATTAGCTTGGCCTTGTATGGACTCAGGTTGGCTTGAACCCGGACTCAGGCTGTAATTATGCATGAACTTGGACTCTGGTGGGCCTGAACTTGAGAAATGCAGGATAAAGGGAAGCTCTAAACTGACAAGATCTCTCTGAAACAATGAGGCTTGTACAGTGCCACTGGTCAGCATTCATGAGAGCATTCGAGAGAGGGACAAACCACAAATTAAAGACAACATGAATGGGAACATAAGCAACAGAACTGGACCTTAGGTCAGTGGTAGAAAGCCGCCTAGATTAATAAAGCCTGTTTTCTTATCATGTTTTCTTGAATGTAGTGGGAAGATCTGATCGTGGGACTATGAAGCTCAGGACAATGTTCTGCTGGGGAACCCTGTTTCTGACCCATGCCACCTAAGTAAACCTTATTACAGACCAGGTGCACCCTTCATGGCAATGGACATATTTCGTTAAGATAATAAATGATATTCGCCTAATTTCCAATTCTGGGAAAGTATCAGTGCTGGTACTATTAGATCTTAGTGCTGCGTTTGACACTGTCGATCATAACATACTTCTAGAGAGACTGGAAAACCAAATTGCTGGATGACACCCAGATTTACCTAGCCTTATCGCCAAATGACTACAGCCCCATTGATTCCCTCTGCCAATGCATTGATGAAATTAACAGCTGGATGTGCCAGAACTTCCTTCAGTTAAACAAGGAGAAAACTGAAGTCATTGCATTCGGAAGCAAAGAGGAAGTTCTTAAGGTGAATGCATACTTTGACTCTATGGAGTCAGACCTTAAGCGTCCAGAACGCTGCTGCCAGGATTCTGACCAGAACCAGAAAATCTGAGCATATCACACCAGTCCTCAGGTCCCCACACTGGCTTCCATTTATATGTAGAATTGATTTTAAAGTACTTTTACTAGTTTATAAATCACTCAATGGCCTAGATCAGATGTGCTAAAACATCAGCTACATTTAAATAAAGACTCAAAACTCATCTGTTTAGCTGTGCATTTACTGAATGAGCACTGTGCTTCGTCCGGACTGATTGCTTTCTGTTTTTAACGGTCTCAAACTTATTATAAATCATTATATGAATAAGTTTTTATATTTTACATTTTTGTTTTATTGTTGTGATCATTGTTTTTATGATTGTTCTACTTGCTTTTATGTAAAGCACTTTGAATGACCTCTGTGTATGAAATGTGCTATTTAAATAAACTTGCCTTGCCTAGTCTGGACTTATCACCATCAAAAGGCAGCAGGTGCATGAATACACTTACTATGTTTTTGTTTACTCCATGTAGTTCTGAGAGATAAGGCCCTTGTTTTGATTTTTCCAGACATATCAAGGTAAGTGCAGAAAGGTCTCTCTCACACTCACACACACTATAATATGCTGTTATGCTCCATATAACGCCATATAAAAGCCAGAAACTACACTTTTTGTTTTTGCACAGGAAGATCTAAAGGGTTAATGGTGCCAAATGACGATCAACAGTAAAAATTATAAATGTGATGTCTTCTCAACAGGGAAAACTACAAACAATCAAGAATGCATGATTATATGGTGTCATGACAATGGAATCAAAAAGTGTGGTTATAATGGAAGTCAATGGGCCAAAAACGACCACTAACATAACGAGAGGGAGAAAAAAATTAAAATCTGATGCTGCAATGCATGAAAGCCACTGTGGTTAGTAATCTTTCACATGTCCAAGACTGTGATAAAGGTAAAAATTGATTAAAAGAAAAAAAATTTAAAACAATATTTATTTTTACAGCCGTTTAATTTCTAGCATAACGAGAGGGTAGTAAATTTGAACAGATATTGCTATATATTGTGTTAGGGTGTGATTTTTCATTGTAAACAGTCACAACAGTTTTATTTATGTTACATTATTTACACATTTATGAGCATGCAACCCAACACCTGCCCCTAAACCTACCATCTGTCAATAAAACACAACTACCATCATTATTTATTTAAAAGGATACAGATTATAATATATATTATAATATTAAGTCTTCCGAGTCAAAATGATTGATTTGTGAGAGGAATAGATGTGATGACCATCTCCGTCCGCCATAAAGTTCATCATGTGTGTGCTGCAGTCTCTGTGCACAGATTTAAAAAATGCCATTGGCTCTTGTGTGTCTGGCAGAGGCGGACAAAGTGCACAAATCCATGACTTGAGTAAAAGTATAGATACTACTGGTCAAATTTTACTTCATTACAAGCGAAAGATGTAAACACAAAATTTTACTTAAGTTTTAAAAGTGCTTAAGTATTATGAGTAAATTTCCTGTCAATGCATAGTTTTATTATCATTGCATTGTTGTATGTTATACTTGCAATACCTTATGCCTCTGAAGCAACCTACTGAATATCTGTGTAATAAATACATTTTACATTTAAAATTTTTGGAAAAAATGACTTTGGGAAAGTCATAATCATATTCTTTATTTAACACTCCCACCCACCATCACAAAACAGCATGGTAGTGTTCTTACACAGCAGGTGCTAAACGGGTACCCTGTGTGTCAAAATGTGATGCCAAAGGGTCCTGACCAAGAGGCAATATGTGACAACTTGGGAGTGAGAATGTGTTGCAACCATAGACTGTAAAAAACATAGATGTAGTGTCCGTGACGTCACCCATAGGTTTCTGAAAAGTGTTTTTGAAGCCGACCGCAGAACCTGATTTTGCCGAGTTCGGTGTGTCCCTGGAACAAGATTGTGATTAGCCAATCAGATTTGAAGAACCAGTTTATAGTTTTTGTGAAGTTTAGGCTTAC
>JAUCMS010000145.1:17190544-17205924 GCA_032357445.1 Enteromius radiatus | reverse complement strand
TCTGGCTTACACTTAACACACTGATACACATCTATTAATCAAATCCGTTAAAGGATTGTTAGGCTGCATTAATTAGACCAGCCGGAACCAGGAACATTCGATGTACTCGTTACATTATACAAAGAATGGCCGCTACGCTAATATTAGTTTGTGTCTCTCTTATTCTGTTCCTCAGTCCGTGTCCAGATCAGATGGTGTATCAGTACAAAGAGATGATCTTCATCAGAGACCAGAACACCTAGATGTGCTACGAGAACAGATCACCAGAACCAAATGCACACACACACACTATAAGTCCACCTAAGGAGATTAGGTGCTGGGCGTCCGGCCAGAGGAGAACTGGACCCAACTAAGCCTGATTTCTCCCAAGGTTTTTTTTCTCTCCATTCTCTCACGGATGGGGTTTTTGTTCCTTGTCGCTGTCTCCTCTGGCTTGCTTAGTTGGGGACACCTGATTTCTAGTGATTATCGACGTCATTTGTACAAATTCATACAAATTGAACGATTCGTAAAAAATATGTGATTTAGCAAAGATCTTTTTTTGAATTTGTCTACCTGGTCTCATGGCATAAATGTACCAGGGTGCACTTTTTAGCGAGTCACAAAATATGTGAAAATTACGTTTTTTTTTTGGTGTAGGGCATATTTCCAACACGATAAAGCTTTAACTTTTAGCGACAGTCCCTGGATATTTTAATTCTGAACGATCGCAATACACCTATATCAACATTACAAAATGTGTCGGGGGTTCACATATTGAACCTATGTTTTAGCTCCTGTCACGCCTCTAGGCATTCCTGTCTTCACGTGTTCACACACGGGAGGATTGCTTCCGATCACGGAAACCCCACGAGCACAGAGCACCGTCTTTTCACCATCACCGCACGTCGCACCTGAAGTCAACCAGCAAACTGCGTTCATCTCTACGGAGATTTCTCCGCCATTACGGCCCCGTGCGCCGTCTTCCTCTGACGTGGAGATCGAACCGCCATTACGGCCCCATGCGCCGTCAGTCCTCGATGCGGATTTCGACCCGTCTTTACGGCCCCGTGCACCGTCGTCCTCTGACGTGGACATCGTATCGCCATTACGGCCCAGTGCGCCCTCTTCTGCGGTGGGAATTGAACCGCCATCACATCGCCGTGAGTATCTATGTCCAGAGTCGACAGAATCTGTTGTGTACAGTGAGTTTACTGTTCCATGTGTTGAACTTCCAGTACCAGTTAAGGATGGTAAAGTGTCATGGTCTGAGGCTGTTAAGCTAATCTATGAATCACCAGGTCTTAAACTTTCTGAATCAGGAAAAGATGGAGATTTATCCGAGCCCGAAGTTTTTTCTGTTTGTGAAATTCCATGGCCTGAAATGTTTGAACCTGTAATGATTGATTGTGATTGCCCAGAGCCTGATTTTGTGATGTTTGACCATGATTTACCAGAGCCTGAAACTTTCTCTGTTTGTGAAATTCCATGGCCTGAAATGTTTGAACCTGTAATGTTTGATCGTGATTTCCCAGAGCCTGAGGCCCTTTCTGACCGTGACATTCCCTGGCCCAAACTAGTTGAGCCCACAATTGACTGTGATTTACCGTGGCCTGTGCCTTGTGAGCCCTTTGTTGATCTTCAGTTGCCAGGTCCTGAGTCTCTGCTTGCTACAGAGGACTTCTTCGTTGTCTGATCTGCTCAGGTGGGCTTCGCCACCATCTGCTCCGCCTTGGAGGACTCCTTCGACATCTGACCTGCTCCGGTGGGCCTTGCCGCCATCAGCCCCGCCCTTAAGACCTTTTTTTTTGTTTGTTGTTTCTCAGCGCGTCTGGAATCCGCGCCTAGGGAGGGGGCTATGTCACGCCCCTAGGCATTCCTGTCTTCACGTGTTCCAGCCATGTCAGAGTTGTGTGTTGCTTATGTCACGTCCCCCTGTCATTCTGAGTGTTGTTCGGTTTATTTTATGCCTTTGTTTTATGATGTCATTAGTCTAACGTGCTTTTGTTGTTTTTGTCCCTCGTGTTGTTCCTGCGTCCTGTAGCCCCGCCCCACTTGTAGTGGGTAATTGATTCCCTATCGTGTCTGTTCAGGTGTTAGTAATTAATTATTGTATAAAGTGTGGTTTGTGTTTCATGTCGAGCGTGGGTCGTTAAAACGGGTTATGTGTTCATACTGCATTCAGGATTGTATGGTTCAGTGCAATGTTCACAAATAAATGTTCTTCATTAAGAAGTCTTGCCTCCTTGAAGTCTCTGTCTGCCGCTGAAGAGCGATCACTGGCAGCCGAATCGTAACAGCTCCATTCAGTGGACATTTCTCTTTGAAACTGCGACGAAACGTGCAGTAGCATACGGAAAAATGTTGTTGCACAACAAGTGCACTAAAGTATATATTTTTATGAGACCAGGTTGGAATTTGTTGGAAAAGTGAGGTTGTACGAATTAGCCACCTCTTAAAATATGTACGAATTACCATGAGATCAGGTTGGATGAACACAATCTGACCAATAAACACACTATATATAACTGTAATTGGGACAATTCCTGGAATTATGAAGGAAAAAAAAAATTGTGAGATCAAGATTGCGAGATTGATAAAAATCTCAATATTTTTCCTTCCATGTCAGGAAAAAACCTGTGAAATAGGATCACATTTGTAATTACCTAACAAGAAAACCAAATTGTGAGATGTACTGTAGGATATAAACATGGCCTACAAAGACTTGCAAAATTGAAAAAGTCTGAATTCTAAGTTAATATCTCGCAATTCTGAGTTTATTTAAGTTTACATTCAGTCAGATCCTGTGGTGTTTATATAACATTACCTGTCACTGCCCTATTCAGAATATTGGAAAAATAAGGTTATAGAAAATATAAAGCATCCCAGTGTTGCTATGTAAAATATAACCAGTTATAAAATCGGTAATGAGAGGAAAATATGTTCTCCACTCTGTGCGCTGAGCCAGAGACCATCTTATAAAAGACGGACATGCCAGTACGGTTGTGTCACTCAGTCCCAAAACTGAATTAGCCTGATTAAGAGCAGAGAGAGTACTAACATAAGGTAAAACAATGAACGATATAAGTGCAAAATGAGAGAAAGCTGATGACACAAGAGCTAGGGGAGCGAGGTTTAAATGTGCAGCAGACCCACACACCTCCCAGACTGTCCCACACTTAGCAATGAGAGCAAGCAAAGGCTTTGATCTCTATCTTAGCTGCTCCAGGAAATGAGCTCCGTATTAAAATCGTACATGACACACGACCCCAGAGCTGAGCACAGCACGCCATAAAAACAAAAACACAAATCCCTCGCGCGCACACACGGACAAATCTGAGCGCCCCGCGCTCGACAGGAAATTAAAAACCTTTTAAAATCACCCGTAAACCACAGAGGCTCTGAAATGAGAAAATAATCACCGATTATTCGCGGCGTTTTAAAGTGGACCGGTGAAGAATTTGACGACAGCTCTCAATCTCTCGCGCTTGATAACTTCTTTTAATGGAGTCGTCGTGCACGCGCACACTCTCGCGCTCTCTACAATTTTTTTTATGTGCAAATAAATGTAAGCTCCTTTGCAAATCGAGGTCAATCATTTAAATACGGAGGGTAATCTTTTTAATTAATACACACAATCAAGACAGACTAATATAGTGCAGAAAGGTGCCTACAGTGCAATGCATTTCATTAAAATAATTCATAACACATTAACAATCCATTTGAAACGCTTAATAAATAACTAGATATTTTGTAATACTCATATAAAATTGTTTTCATCCCCTAAACACGCCGTAAAATATCAAATTGTGTATTGAATTGTATAGCCTAGACTAGTGCACTAGTATAAGTCTTGTTAAACTGGTCTAACTAGTCTTATTAAAATCATTTACCTGCCCTGTATGAAAATAGTAATTACCTGGAAAGCTCTGATTATGTATATTAATTATCACAGTTCAAATGCATTCAGTGAATCATTCACACACATGGTAGAAACCCATCTGGTTTTGCAGGGCACTTTGAAGCCTATTATAAGTATAAGAATGCCCCCTAGTGGTCGGTAAATGACTGGCTTAAGGAGTTTGTTTCGGGGGTTTGTGGTTCTTTTAGCATCCAATCCCACCATGCACTGCTTCAGGTACTAATATGTTTAATCATAATGATATAAAAAAAACGGGGGTGTAAAACGAGTAGCCTATGCGAGTGGTAAACTATAGCCTACATGTGTTCAATGGACTGCAGTTTAACAACACAGCGATTATTCAGAGAAACAACATTGTTCATACATGGTATATTTTGCTATATTTGTCTGAGGAAAATGCCACTTGCATTCATATTTTATGCAATGCATGGAGCAGAACCTTTCACAATAAATAAATACAACAAAAAATGAACAGCTTATTATTCACTGCTGTTCATCATTTTAAAACACATCTCATTTCTATTAATAATTTGTGAATCATAACTGGCAAACTTTCTAGCAAGTGTGTCATCTCTTGAAAACAATTTCCATCTCTCTTAAATATACAGCTCAGTTACAATAGAATTACAGTAGTCTGATATTACTCTGGAGTTGTAGCTGAATACTTCTACATGTGGAGTATTTATAGCTGTAGTCATGCAGGACAGAGTCCTGGTGTCATTTCCCACAGGACTGAGTATGCAAACAGCTTCTGTATCTGTTACAGACAAGGGAACTAAATATAGTCCGAGGCAGACATTAACATGTGCATGTAAATCTCACAGACATCGGCTCACTCCAGTTGTACATTGTACTCCTGTCAGCTGTTAACTCATCCTGATTGTTTGGTCGTGGCATGATTGACTTCTGTGAGAGAAGGGTGAGTCACTGGTGTGTGTGTGTGTGTGAACTCCATGTTTCCTTTCGTTGGATTGTTGTAATGCATTCATCTGGACATTTAGATGAGAGACTTCTGCTTTGAATAAAATAGATTAAGATGATAGTTAACTTTCTTTCTTTTCCTGCTGCTTAAATAAAAGTGTACGTGATAAAGAAAAAAGGTAAAATCTTTAAAGTAAAAATATGTGCCAAGTTCTTTCTATCCTTGTTGGTTTTTATATGGTTTTCTACAATGCATGTGTGTGTGTGTATATACATCTCATTGTTTTTGAATAGTTTTAAATGTACTTTTCAAAGGCATACAACATTTTTTAAAAGCATTATGAATTATTAATTCATTAATAAAAATAAAAAAAAACATTTACACCACCATATCACAAACAAACCCTGTTATATAAAGATCAGGTGATCTTATATTTGAAGAAACTTGTCCACTTTTATCTGCATGTGTTTTGCGTATGTTAAAATATAAAAAATAATAAGTAAATAATAATTACATTATTAACGTTTAATGTTTTAAATGTTAAAAAAATAATTAAAAAAATGCCAGTAAGGTCAAACCATAATTACTTTTTCCAGAATTTTAATTAAAAAAATCAAGATGTATTTTAATATAGAAATTAAATTTTGACACAAAGAAATAAGGCAATGATTCTCTCAACATTCCTAAAAAATAACTTAGTTTTTTCTTAGTTAAAGGATCTGTAAAACCATCTTCCTCTATAAAGAACCTTAAACCAATTAAGAGCATTATTATTAATTTTCAGCAGGAGTTGACTTTATAGATTGAAATGAATATAAGCTCAATCAAAAGGCCTAAAAACACTTAAGATAAAGATTATACTAATAATTTAGACATCAAAAGTGGAAAAGGTTGGTCAAAAAGTACATTTACTCACAGACCAGTGACCACCACCGCACCATGTGGATGGAATGATAAGATTATCATCAGATTGGTCAGAAGAATTCCTCTCAGCAGACAGGATGTCATCCTATGACTGAATTCAGGGGGCATTGACCTCTTTTATTAACAGAAGTGTCTGGTTTTTCTTTTTATTCACAGCAATCCTTAAAGACCATTTATGTATGAACCATGGTGTGGAACGTGAGCTACACATCAAAAATGAGTGTGTACTAAAGAGAGACAAAGTCTGGACCTTGACACCCGCCCATTGAAGGCAGATTGCTGTAATTGAATGCCATGGGACTGTCAGATAAAGCTGTGATTGGCCGAGGCCTCAACAGTCCTGACCCACTGGTGCGTGAGGCCTACCTGATGGCATATGACTATATCAACTATGTGACGGCCAAACCAGGCGTCCCGGTGGGCCCAGCACCGTCCCGTGCCACGGCCGCTCTGCGCCACGCTGGAGATGAGCTGCTCACTCGCTTCCCCATCTTCTTTCGCCGCTGGCCGCGTGTTTTCCAGGACGTGACGGACCGAACGGCCTGCTCCACCCTGGTTTCCATTCTGGATGAGCACTTTGCACCCACGCGACGTCGAGACCTGGCCTGGAGCGCCGTGCTGTCCGTGTTTGTGCTCTCCGGACAGCTGGCACTGCACTGCCAGGAGAGGAGCATGACTGAGATCCTGCCCCAGATCCAGGAGTGCGTGGGCAGCTACGTAGAGAGGGTCATCTGCCCCGAGATCAGGGACAGAGGAGGATGGGTGAGTGTCAAAGCAGGCCTCTTCTTCATTCTGAACCGTTATGATGATTCGTTATTGTCGTCAGATGCTAGCTGGAGCAGGTGCTTCGAATATGCTGGAGTGAAATCTGGACTTGCAAGATGTTTCAAGTTTTCTACGGAAATGGAGCTGCACATGTTCAGGAAAATTAGACTGCTATTATTGTGCTGAGCTGTAACAAGTAGCCTATATTTTCTTGCAAAATAAGCACAAAGAAATACATTATTCTATAGAATTTGCATATTAGGTGAACTAATCCAAGTAGTACCTACTAAGTGTTGCCCCTAATAAAAAAAATAATATATTTAAAATATATTTATTTCATACAAAGTATAGTTCAAATCTATTAACATATTTACTGACTCGAGAAAAAATAAAAATATAAAAATTTTAATTCAACTGTATTTGGAGTATTACATTTTTAATAAGCCTAAAATGCATGTTTATGTCACTTTTAATGAGGATTGTGTAATATTGCCCTTTCAATGCTAAATATTTAGTTCCACTCTAGCACAATCAGATATACTAAGTATGTGTTTAATTGGACTTCTGCACAATTAAAGAGCATTAAGTACAAAATTAGTTATTCCAGTTTAGCAGACTTTAAGTTTATTAGTTTAGGATACTAACAGTACAATTGCATGGTGTTTTATTAAGTACATAAGTATGAAAATGTATATACTTAGCATGTAATTGAAATACATTTAACTATGTTTATTTTTCACTAGGGGCGAATTCACAGGAAAGCTTACTTTTTCTCTGAAAAAAAAATAAGGTGGACAATTATAAGAAGACATATGTTATTATATCTAATACTGTGTGTTGCTCTCAGTCAGGTTTTATCAGTCGTTTTGGCGAGAAGCAGAATCTTGAAGACCAGGTGATGAAGGTCTGCTGCTGGTCTCTGCTCTTGCTGTGTGTTGGGATCTTATCCTACTTTGTTTGGAGAAGAAAAACTTAGACAACAGCGCCATCTGCTGAGAAAATGTAATAAGGACATTCACGATTCGCTCGGTTTGCGGTAAGATTCAAGACAACGCGTTTCAGTATTACTGGTTTTGAAGCTATAAACACAACCCTTAAGCCCAGTCCTAGACTAAATGTACGTCTGAGCTCTTTTAACTGAAAGAAACTTGCACTGACTGAGCTTAAAATATATCAGTGCCTTTGTTTTTATAAAAATCACTTAAATGTCCTAATTGAACTATGGCCTAATCCAAACCCTTTCTGTGAAACCGGGCCAAAATGTTATAAATAAATGTACAAAATAATAAACCATCCCATGTTAATATAAATACCATGTCATCAACATTTGTTTCCAACAGCTCTAGTTTATGCAGTGCTAACCAAATATAAAATTATGACTTTGTTTTACTGAAGCTAATACTCAAGTTTCAATGTTTCTCATCATCTTTGATATAATTTAATATAATTCTAAATTCATTTACTCACTCTTGTGTCGACCATACTTATTTCGTTAAAACTAGATCATTTAACATCTGTGTGTGTTTTACCCAAACAGTGGACACTTTTTCTTTTTTAATGATCGTCTTGTGTTTTTGGAAAGACACAAGAGTAAGTAAATGATTCTTAAATGGTTTAGGTTGTATACAGACAAACCAGTTATTAGTTTGTGTGCATGTGTAGATCTTGTTTTTACTACATTTCATTATTAAAGTTGCTAAAATTATTACAATTTGATGCATTAAAATTATATAGGATGAATGCTCTCCATCATGTGAATGAAAAATTGCCACGCAACTACAATACATGAAAATACAAGCTCAAATTCAATATTTCAGGACACCATCTCTCCTATGTAATTAGGTTTAGTAACTTAATTTAACATTACTTTATCATTTTAAAAGGCAAAACCGGTTTACTGTTCATTTCATAATCACAGCAGATAAATGTTAAAAATGCATAAACTAAATTAGAACGCCATAATTGGCAACGGTTGAGACTTATGACTGTTAAGGTAAATAAACGCTCCGCATGAGATCAGATGTTAATTCATGTGACGTCTAGAGGCAACCCCAACAGGTTTGACAAGGATGTGTCAAGTGTATGTGACCAGTGAAGAATGAGGATGGGTTGAAATAATAGGTTCATTTATAAGGAAATGACAAGCGAAGCATTTTAACTGAAGAACAAGCCTTTAATGACAACTGTACAAACAAGAACACAAGAACAGAAAAAGAATAAAACTGAGCTTTGGAACGTTTCCTTGAACATGAGCAAAATGATACAGCCTGGAAAACAACACCTATATTAACAGACTTAAGCCAGCTCTTCCTCTCCCTCCTCCTCAAACTCGCCCTCCTCCTCTGCAGTGGCGTCCTGGTACTGCTGGTACTCGGACACCAGGTCGTTCATGTTGCTCTCTGCCTCGGTGAACTCCATCTCATCCATACCTTCTCCGGTGTACCAATGCAGGAAAGCCTTGCGCCTGAACATGGCCGTGAACTGCTCGGAGATCCTTTTGAACAGCTCCTGGATGGCAGTGCTGTTGCCGATGAAGGTGGCGGCCATCTTGAGCCCGCGGGGTGGGATGTCGCAGACGGCTGTCTTGACGTTGTTGGGGATCCATTCGACGAAGTAGCTGCTGTTCTTGTTCTGAACATTGAGCATCTGCTCGTCCACCTCCTTCATGGACATGCGTCCACGGAAGATGGCGGCGACTGTGAGGTAGCGGCCGTGACGTGGGTCGCAGGCGGCCATCATGTTCTTGGCGTCAAACATCTGCTGGGTGAGTTCAGGAACGGTTAGGGAGCGGTACTGCTGGCTGCCTCGGCTAGTGAGAGGAGCGAAGCCGGGCATGAAGAAGTGGAGACGAGGGAAGGGCACCATGTTGACGGCCAGCTTGCGCAGATCTGCGTTGAGCTGCCCGGGGAACCTGAGGCAGGTGGTGACTCCGCTCATGGTGGCGGAGACGAGATGGTTCAGGTCACCGTATGAAGGTGTGGTGAGTTTGAGGGTGCGGAAGCAGATGTCGTACAGAGCTTCGTTGTCGATGCAGTAGGTCTCGTCTGTGTTTTCCACCAGCTGGTGGACGGAGAGCGTGGCGTTGTAGGGCTCCACTACAGTATCGGACACTTTGGGCGAAGGCACCACGCTGAAGGTGTTCATGATGCGGTCGGGATACTCCTCACGGATCTTGCTGATGAGGAGGGTGCCCATTCCGGAGCCGGTGCCTCCTCCGAGAGAGTGGGTGAGCTGGAAGCCCTGCAGGCAATCGCAGCTCTCAGCCTCTTTACGAACCACATCCAGGACAGAGTCCACCAGCTCCGCTCCCTCGGTGTAGTGACCTTTGGCCCAGTTGTTTCCTGCACCACTCTGACCTGTTGCAATAGGCAAAGTATTTAATTTTCATATCTCAGTTTTTACATAAATGTGAGCCTGAATACACAAATCCCAGTCAACAAACTAAAAGGGCAAATTTTTTACATTTGAGATTTGGAAGCAAGCTGAACGAATAAGCTTTCCACTGATGTATAGTTAGTAAAGATAGGACAAGATTTGGCTGAGATACAACTACTAAAAAAATCTGAAATCTGGGGGTGCAAAAAAACATCTTAATAGAACACAATCTTTATTTAATGTATTAAAAAGTTTTAGTTTTGACCACATAATGTATTGTTGGCTATTGCTTCAAATACACCTGTGCTCCTTATGACTGGTTTTGTGGTGCAGGGTCACTTATGGCATTTCTTTAATAACAATACCCACCAAAAACAAAGTTGTCTGGCCTGAAGACCTGACCGAAGGGCCCAGATCTCACAGAGTCCATGGTACCAGGCTCCAAATCCACCAACACAGCACGGGGCACGTATTTGCCTCCTAAAAGATTACAAAACAGGGTTAAGACAAAATGGTTTACACTATTAACATATGCGCTCTTACTTAGTAGTATGGATGTGAATGTACCTGATGCCTCGTTGTAATAGACATTGATCCTGTCGAGCTGGAGGTCGCTGTCCCCATGATATGTCCCGGTGGGATCAATACCGTGCTCATCACTGATAACTTCCCAGAACTGAAGAATATAATAAATAGAGGATTGGTATTCACAGGATTTAATGTAGAAGTACAGGTTATTCACGCGTGTCAGATTTTTTTTTTTTTTTTTTAATGAGCAAAAATGTATTCCGTTTATTATTGTGGACTACAATGTTTCACTAAAACGTTTTTCAAATATTCCCCGCGTGGGTCTCACAAAAGGCGCAAACTGTTCACAAACGCCCGCGCATATTCCGCATCAACACAGCTCGATACGATGAATGAAAAGCCCTTTGTACATCTGAGGCAGGTTTATACATTTTATTATCGCTTAGAAATTGTTCCATAGTTGCTGACAATTTATATTCTTTAAACTCATCCCGCCCAAAATTCGCGCGCGCGCCACGCACGCCGGTTGGCTGAGATCCATTTCCGGCGTCTGCGTGAATTAATCGATTTTTTTTTTACATTTATTGCATTTTATTTTTTTTTTTTACATATTTTAAACAACAAATGCTACTAACTTGATATATGTAATCAAATTACTTCATTAAAAAAAAAAACTATCGGCTGTCTTTAGACCGCGCTAGGCTCCTACTTCCTTTTGTCGCACTGCAGTGAATCTCACAAAGGGAAGTGCCAGACAGACGCCGGTCTGAACGAACAGTTGACATCAACCTATACATATTTCTCGAGCAACTATTAAATTTCGTCGTCTTTACGTTTCTTCCCAAGCGTTTTGCAATGTAAAAAAATAAAACTCAAATGAGGAAGCACATGGTTGACCTAGATTTCATTCAAACCAGATCAGAACATCGGCTGTAACGTTAGGCGGTTTATAGTGGACTGCAAATAATAAGATACATATTAATATAACGAATAGATTAATTCCGCGCATTTTATCAAATATCTAAAAGAAAACGAAATATGTTGTTGTCTATATAGTCTAGATTATAAACCAACAACTGCAAATTTCAAAGAAATAAAACAGACCTTGGCTCCGATCTGGTTACCGCATTGTCCGGCTTGAAGATGCACGATTTCCCTCATTTTGGCTTTTCAGTAAGACGATTTGACAAAATGGTCACACTTTTTCTTTCTTCAACTGGCAGAGAATGAAGACTTCCCCCATATAAATAGCCTCCCCACCCCGCCCTGGACTCAAGGTTAGTATGTATCAGCACGCCATTGGCTGATTTTCAAGAACCCGCCCATATGTATCCGTCTGACCAATCACAGTAGAGACAGGAAACCGCTCATTAGCCCTCCTCGACTGTCAGTCAAAGTTGATGTCAACGTATGATTTTCTACGACACACAGTACTTTGTTTTATAAAAAAAAGAAAATAGTTGACATACCACAGAAGCAAAATCCTATAATGAAGCTGTAAATCGCACACAAGCGCTTGGTTGTTTATGGCTCTGAAATGTTCTGCGTGCAAGGCTCCATCTAAAGAGCTCGGGATAATAACAGGAAGTAAATGTAAAATTATATTGTCAAGGCACGTAATGGCTAAATATCATAGCATTAACATAAAATGATGTAAGATACTGTAGAATAGAATATTTAACAAACAAACACATAGCTTCTCCTAGTGTTAAATCAAAGCGATCTAGCCGGATAGCCTGCTTTCTGGCTATGATAGGCCTATATAATTAAATTCTGCACACTTGACATATAACAACAACAACAAAAGTGAATAGAAAATCCCTTGTGAAAAATCAAAAAGCCTATTCAACTTATTAATAATAATTTATTTTAAAGTAATATACATAATTGTGGACGGAATGGAATATTTTCATACACATAATTGCATGGTTATTGCAATTAAATGTTCAAAGGGTATTATAGTTTAAATTTAAATAAATGTAATTGTAGTGTTTTGTTGTACAAATTAATTTGGACGTAAGTACGTCTTTATATGCAATTTCATAATTATCTTTTAAATAAGGTAAAATTATGACTGCTGAATGTACAATGCAATTCAATTTCATTGAAACGTCATGCGTTTAAATTTATTTGTAATATATTACACATTAGTAATTTGCATGTATTAGCACATCAAAATAAGTGTACTTCTTTAATTTAAAGATATATTTTTAAAACAAATTAATTCTAATTATTTAAATGGTACTTTGTGTTTAATTCGGCAATATTAAAAGTGCATTTTTTTTATGAAGTGTAAGTAAGTGTGTGCATTTACTTAAATTATACTTTTTATTTTAATAATATTATTTTAGACTGTATTCATTAATATTATATTATTTCATTAATATTGCATTAGGTTTGAGGTTCATCATAAGTGTATAATTCAAAAGAATGAAAGGAATATAGTTCTCAGGACCGGAAATGTATAAGACATTGGTAAAATAGTCCATTAAAGCATAATTTTCAGTTTTCAGTGTTGCTGTCTTGTATTGCTGTCTATCAAAAACACCTTAATTTGTGCTCCGAAGATGAGCGAACATCTCACAGGCTTGGAACGACATGAGGGTGAGTAATTAATGACAGACTTTTGACAGAATCACTACATTTTTGGGTGAACTGTCCCTTTAAGCACACTTCTTTTCATGTTGTGAGAAATGTGTTTTTCTCTCATCAGAGCCAGACATGAAGAACGTGTATTTGTTTTATGATGTTTATGAATATTTTGCCAAAATGAAGCCTTTTTGCAGTTTTTTTGTGCTTTTTGTGTGTGAAAGTGAAGAAGAGATACATGTGAATATATGAAGGATTCATGTTTCACAGGCAGACACAGTTCTGGTTTGGGTGCAGTTGTATTATTAAAAAGCTATCTGACTGTAGGAGAGGGAATGCATGGTAATATAATCCGCATTGGCACAGTTGCTGTGACTTAGACTGAGAGAATGAGGGTTTGCCCCAGTCCTCCAGCCGTATCGTGGGCAAAGTCCTCAGGGGATTTTACAGATAAGATTGCAGATACTGTTACAGAAGCAGATGGCACACTGATGCCTTCTGATTTAAATAATCCCAAATGAGCCTACTTATGTACAGTTCTCCTATTGTTTTACTACAATGCACAGGTTGCTCAGTATAGCCGTGACTATAAAAATAGGTTAATTACTGTGAGTAACTTATAGAGCAAGAGCACTTAGGTGAGTCATGGCAGTTTGGCAAGGTTCTTTAAGTATTAATGAGTTCAGCTTTCTAGTTAGAATTATATAGAGAGAGCAGAAGTTATGCTTGCAATTCTGTTAAAATGCATTCCCCCTCTTGTTGTTCCAAACCCATATGATATGGCCCTTATGATGCCCTATACAAGGAAATATTTACTTTAGGACAAGAGAATCATAAAGAATGAGCCTCAACTCTTCTTTGATTTTGAAAGTAAGAAATCTGATAGGCCCAGGGAACGTGCGAGTAAAAAAGGGTGGAGCGGGTCAGAGTTAAAGAAAAGCAAGAACTGGTTGAGAGTCAAAGAAAGACGTCATGCTAAAAGCTCGGGGTGCAGGAGACGTCAAAGGCCGCATGCATATTTGTAAATAGATATTTTTGTTTGTTTGTCATATTTGTGAGATCTAACGTATCATTTTACTGCTTGGTTGTGTCAGCTTCCCTAATACTGAATTCCCTTGAACAACATGACATGTGTGATAGATTTGATTGTTAAAATAATCATATATTGGTGTAGTTTTAGGAAATAGTTTGTCACCTTGTATTGTTTAAACACTGTAAGCTGTTGTTGATTTTCTAATGCAGGACTGACATCTCTAAGACCAATTAACTGCTGATGCAAGCAAATTCTCCGCCCTATATGTTTATGTTTTTTACTCAGATGTGCGTAATAAGCAAGAAAAGATCTGTCCACTTCATTACACCTTTAATCCAACTTAAAACGTGTTTTTCCTTTCTTTTTGCTCCACTCAGGCTATCTGATCATGTTAACAGTTCAATCAGTTCACCACGGATAAAATCATAAAACTGCACTGTATTGTACAGTTATCTTCTGTCATTTGGACATATTTGAAATTTCAGAAGTAACATGGGTTTTAAATGGAGATTCAGATTCAGCTCATTCCAGATCCGTCTCTCTTCACTCCTCATGTGATCATGTCCATTTTCATTTCATAAAAATGAAACATTAGTTTATTAAATCCTTAGTGACCGCAAAAAGAAGTAAATTATATCATACTTTTAAAATAAGCGCTTATTCAAAATATAAACTTGAAGTTAATATGTTTTAAATGTACCTAATTGCAACTTCATCATCACATAAGTGTATCTTTAAATACATGACATAAATGAAACGCTAAAATATATTTTAATTTACCAAATACAGTACAATAGAAATATGAAAAGTATACTTATTTATAGGTAATTTAAGTGGTTAAAAGCAGTTAAGTTTACTAACTGAATATATAATATAAATCTAAATTAATATTTTTTAAAATTGCAGTTAAGTGTCAAAACATTACTCTCAGTTCACACTTACTGTATGTAAAACAAGTGCCCATCTTTAAATTGCTTTCAAAGATTAATAAAACATAATGACTTTTAACAAACTGTCCTTTTAAGTAAATCGTAAAGGGGCAGTTTCCCGAACAGGGTTTAAGACTAGTCCTAAATTAAAATAAATGTCAGAGCTGTCTAAACTGAGAAAAGCTTGCTCTGACACATCTAAAAATACATTAGTGTCATTGTTTGATCTTAAAATGCTCACAAGTAATGGGTTTTGTAAAAACTACTTAAATGTCCTTATTTAACAAAGGCCTAGTTCTGGCTTAATCTAATCCTTATCCAGGAAATATAGGGCCGGTTTCCCGGACAGGAATTAGATGAAGCCAGGACTAGACCTAATTTAGGACATTTAAGAATTTTTCGAAACATGTCTTA
>JAUCMS010000145.1:17171155-17190474 GCA_032357445.1 Enteromius radiatus | reverse complement strand
CCTTTTCCAGTTTAGACAGCTCTTAACATTTAGTTTAATCTAGGACTAGTCTTAAACCCTGTTCGGGAAACCGGCCCGTAATGTAGAAAAATGTTTTAAGAGTTGCCTTTTATTTCAATAATAATATATGGTCTGCAAGTACAGAATTTTTTTTTAAAAAACATACTTTTAAGATTTTCAGTGCAAACGCAGCACAATTAAGTGTGCTTCTTTTCACAAGGTGATGAATGTTGTTGTTGTTTAAAAGAGGAAGTCTTTTCCTTCTCTCACCACTTCTTCTTTAATTCAGCTCTGTCGCAAAAACATTTTGCTTGCGAAATGAATTATTCAGGCGGCAGGGCAGCTGAACCGGGAACATCTAAGCCATTACATTGATTCTGGTTTTGTGTGTAGTTTTGAGCTGATGCTGGATAACAGCAGTGCAGAGCCATTTGAGGACACTAGCATATGTTACAGTGGTTTGGTTTTATTGAATTGTCTGTGATGTCCTTGCCTTCTGTTGGGCGGGCGTCTGATTAGAGATCCCCCGAGGTGTCTCTCGTCCCTGACTCAGCATATGTCCTGTCAGTGAACCATGCTAGTGCTGGCTAAGGCGAGCGTCACTGTGGCTATTATTCATCACAATAAGCTATCAGACTTATAATTCTTACGAAAAACCGGCTACATATATTCACATTTTATATGATCCTTTACACTAAGAATAAAAGTTTTTGTTTTTTCTAAGATCTGTTCGCTAAATGTTTCTTTAAGGAACCAAAAAATGCTTCTACTTTGGTTTATGATATTATTATTAAATATCATTATTTTCTAATATTTGGCATTTATCATTGGTAAATCAGGCCTCTGTGAAAAATAGTTACTGTAGCATACTTTTAGAAAGAGTACTTGTTAGAAAGAATTCATATATTTCAAGGGAATGCAATGTTAAAATATATATATAGCCTATTATAGTTTAAATTTATATTAAACACAGAATTTAGGAGTGCTTTTTAGAAGCGTAAGTGTGAATAAAAGTGTTTTATATGTTTATGATTTGAAGCACACTGCACATTCAATACAATTAAGCACACTTCTTTTCCAAAAATGTAATCTTACAAAAATGCCCTAAGAGTGTGTGTGTGTGTGTGTGTGTACATGTTTATGATACACCAAGGATAGTAAAACCTGAAATTTTGGCCTGCAAAATTGATACAATAAAATAATATATAAATAAAATAAACATTTAAAATAGTAAATGATGTTTATCTTAATAGTGTAACAATTCAAACATGTTTTCTGCAAGGTTTAGAGTTAGGGTTGGAGTAAGGGATAGAAAATATTGTTTTGTCAGTAGGAAACAAATAGATGTGTGTGTGTGTGTGTGTGTGTGTGTGTGTGCACCTGTTTATGCTGCATTGTGGGAAGGAAATGTCTCCACAAGGACATTTTTGGTATTGGGTAAAAGAGTTATTAAAAATAATAAATGATGTTTATCTGAAAGTGCAGGATTTCTGGGGTAGGGTTAGGGGATTACAAAATAGTGCTTGGTCAGAATAAAAGTAACAGAGTCTATGGACAGAAACAAACATGTGTGTTTTTTTTAAAACAGACTCGGCTATAACACAATTTATACAGTAGCATTATTAGTCATGGGTGAGATCTCAGCATTACATGTGCTGTTTGACACTGAGCATGGACTGTAGATGGGAAAATCTCCCAGATCCACGATCAACAGTTCACCTCAGTACATATAACATCCCAAGCGCGATGCTGTAGCGTGATCAGCTGCGTCAGCTGCTCTCACTGCTGTGTGTTAGTCAGGAACAGCAGTCAGAGCCTGAGTCATGGCCTCATCCCTTCAGAGCACTTCCCTCAGTCAGCTGTTCTAGACACTGCTTAGGCCTTACAAGTGCATTTGACCACAGCATTAGGCTCTTTCTGTACAGTGCTGGCTGCAGTTCTCAAACTCGGTAAATCAGCTTTAGGAGCCTCTCTCTCATTTGCTCTATTATTTGCGGTCAGACTGATATGTGTGTATTTTGTTATTATGCATATATACAGCATGTATTTTAAACATATTTACATTTATTTACCTGTATATATTTATTTTTATATGATTTATATCATATATAGATATATTTAATATTTAAATGTAACATTTTTAAAAAATACATACATGCATGTATATATATACACACACGCACACACACACACACACACACACACATATATAAGCAAGAATTATTTGATTTATTTGAATACTGTCATTTTTGATCAACTGAATGCATCCTTGCCAAAAACAATTATTTCATTAATTTATATTATATTATATACTGACATTATTTAATCCTTGCCATCCATATTTGATCCATATTAAAATTTCAGAAGGCTTTTGCTTTGGCAGCATGCCTGCGATGCCTTAAATGCTGTGCATGTATTCAGTGCACGAGGCAGGGAAACAGTGCTAATGTTAGCTATTTAGGCTTTGGCTACTAGCACAGAAACAGTCTTCAGTACACCAGCAGAGCAGATGGAGATTAGCAGGCTTTGCTCAACAGCTGTAGAGAGGCTCAAAATGGCAGGAGGCTGATTTGCATACGTATGAGCCGTGCACCACTATTGTAGTAAATCATTGACATGTAAGTCAATCATCCACAGTATCACCTTTCATATTTAACTCTCTTTTGATGGGTCCGGAGCAGTGTTATAGGAGCCTATTTCATGCTGTTTAAACAAAGCAGCTCTGCTTTGTTTTGCAGTGGTCAGTGTGTATTATGTGGTATTGAGTTATGCAGACACACAGCTGTGGGGGTTGAGGCTCATTTAAAGCTGCCCACATCTGATTGAGTCTTGCTCTTGCCGTGTCTCTAGGGAAGTGCTGGCAGGATACGAGCTCTGATGCTAATGCAAGTGGACCGTCCCACCCCCTCTCGCAGTTTCTCCGCAGTCAGTGCTGATAAGGCCCTGGAGACGAGACGTGGACAGGAGAGCACAGATGCATGCATATATAGACGCAGTGATCCACAGCCAGCCAGCTTGTGAACTGCTTTGTTTTACTGTAAAGTGTGATGGTAAGACACGTTTTATTTTTAGTGCTTGAGCACTTCCTGCTGTGAAGACCTTGTGGAGATTTGCCGAGGGATCCTTATTGGTTTTTGGGGGAAGGTTTGGCATCTTCTCAATCAATAACGAGAGGCTATTATGGATCAAAGGTCATTAGTGTGCCATGAGCCCTTCCCTAATCTAAGAAAGGAAGTCGTTTACGGCTGCCAAACGTAACACCTGCTGCACGCACAATATGGTGGTTATTTGTTTTATATATTTATAGCAAGATTATTTTTGCTAATCATTACCAGCTATGCTTTTTGGTCCACCAGCTACCAGCATAAAGCACATTTCAAATTTAATACAAATGATTGATTCAAACCTGTAAAAGTTCATTAGAAATGTGAAATGTTGAGTGGAAGGCATTTTAAAGCATTTGTTGTAAATGCTATGTCAGCTATGAAGCAAACACTAAGAAGGGCCTCGCCCATGTTCAGTTTATAAAGAACTGGAGCTCCCTCTAGTGTTAAAGCTATGTTATTGAGACATTTATTGGCAGGATTTACATTCTGGCCAAAAGTTGGGAATAACTGTGATTTTTTTTTTTTTTTTTTTATGGTTTTGAAAGAAGACTCTTATGCTCAACTTTATTTATTTAATTAAAAATACAGCGAAAACAGTATTATTATATTATATTATATTACAATAATATTACAAATTAAAATAAAATAATAAATGAATTATACTATATTAGGCTATTTTTTATATTATAAAAATGTATTCAAAATTATAATAAAATAATAATCAATTATAATATATATTATTCTAGGCTATATTATACTACAATTTAAAATAATGGTTTGCTTAGCCTAATATATGATGGCAAAGCATGTAAATCAGTTTCTACAAAAATTAGCATTAATTATATATATATATATATATACACACACACACACACACACACTATTTTTAATAATTGAGGACCAATAATAACTGAGCAGCAAATCAGCATATTAGGATCATGTGACACTGAAGTCTGGAGTAATAATGCTGAAAATTCAGCTTTACATAAATCATGTTTTTAAAAATATATTAAAAAGGAAAGTAGTACTTTTAAATTGTAATACTATTTCACAATATTCCTGCCATTTTTGAATAACTGCAAATAAAAGCATAGAGATTTCTTTCAAAAACACTGGGTCCATTTAGTGTTGCAAAGGTGACATTTTGAAATGCATTGGCTGATTATGAGACAGCAAACATGTTTTTTTGGAAAATTATTTCCTCTTCAGGCTAATTGTCAGGTGGATAGCACTCAAACAATTAGTTTCATCATGTCACATTTGTTTGTGAGAATCTAAGGCAGCCAAAACTGCTCTGATGCATTGAGGCATGGAGTCCAAAACACCTCTGAATGTTTCCTGTGCTTGTCTGAGATCAAGATGCTTGAAACCCTGCAGATTGTGAGGTGGATGGGACCTCCAAGGATCAGATTTGTTGGTTCAGCGCATCCCATTGTTGCTCAGTTAGATTGAGATCTGGGAAATTTGGAGGCCAATGCATCACCTTCCTGAAAGATTAATGGTGCCATATGGTCTGCAGCAATCTTTATATGTGCATTCAAATGAAAGGCAGTCTGATTTTACTGTAAGCAAAACTAGGGCCGCTGATATTACCGTGTTGGTTTGCTCTTGTGACGATGACCCCTGTGGCAGCTCAAACAGTGATGTAAAGAGTCATGCACAATGTGCAACATGAAGGCTATACTAGAACCACTGGTTTTGACAATAACTACACACGAAATACAAAGACCACAAAACTACTGTCATTAAAGCAGTAGATTATTCCAAGTAGGAGGAGTGGTTGGGTCCACATCTAGGGGGTGGAGACGGGTAGGTTTAGGTATATGTAAGGTGGGAAGAATTGGATCTGGATCCAGCCATGCCCCCTCGATCTTGTGGGCTGCTGCAGGATTATTCAGGTACAAATACATGTAGCTGCAGCTCACTGTGTCCATGATGACGTCATCAAACGTCCTTCACATTGTGCATAATATTAATGCAATACTCCATTTTGCAATACATTAATGCAAGAAATTGCAAACCTACAAAAAAGCAGGCTCAATAAAATTTAAGTATGTAATAAAATGCATTTGGATCAGTATTGCCTGCATATATCAAAATATATGAATGCACGCATATCTTACTTGATAACTGGCTTAATGATGCGGAAAATTCAACTTTATATCACAGGGATAAATTACATTTTAAAATGTTTTTTTAATTGTTATAATAATATATATATATAGAGGGGAATGCTATCAATGGGCGAAATGAATAACATATTAAAATATAATGCTCATGTCTGCTTTTGTTGCCAAATCCATTACTAGGGATAATCTTACAATTATATTGGCTTTTCAGAGGATCAGCAGGCTTCAGGACTGCAATCAGCTCTCAGCATCTGTTGTGGTGATCAGAGCTTATAAATATGACAAGTATGTCATGTACACATCAGTCAGAAATCAGTGGATGTTGTGTAGGGTTAGTTGTTACTGGAAAATGTAGGATTGCATGAATGGAAGGGCTATTGAGACGTCCAGTCTCTGACTGAGCGCTGGAATATGCCTGCAGTGTCAGTGTCAGGACAGCAGGTGGCAGCAGCTTCTCAGTCTGTCCATACACCTTCTCTCCTCAAACACTGTCAACATGAGCTGAATCATATCAGTCAGTCTCTGCAAGACAGACGTTTCAGGATAGGAGATGGACTAAAAAGGAGCTCCTCAAACTTACTGCCAGATTCTGGAAGATAAGCAGTGGTTCAAGAGGATGTGATGCTACTAACAACTTATCTGTCCATAAAGCCTATAAAATATACAAAAGTCTCTGAGAACCTGACACATGGCTCTTGTGGAGAAGGTTCAGTTCTGGAAAACTGGAGACTAATGGTTTCTCACCTAATTCTTGACATTAGTTCTCAATTATTTTGCAGTTAGCAGGTGTCTTTTCTTTACCACCTGTTTTTTTTTTGTGTGTTTTTTTTTTGTGACTCTGTTGACCCAATGAGCATTTTACTGCCCAGAGGTTTTGCATCCTTCTGATGGGCATTTAATCATTTTTCACTTTCAGTCTGAGCTCAATCTTGAATATAATATAACTTAAATATTGAATATAACACCAGAATATAAGGAGTTTTTGACTTTCAGCCTTCATGGGCAATTATATACCACTTATATATGATTAAATACAAAATCAATAGTTATTATGATTGCTGTGGTTTGGGATTGGTCCAGTTGGGAAGAAATATGAGCAGAATTTCAGCTTGCCTAATAATTTGGAACACAGTGTAACATAAAAAAGTAATATTTTTGGCAAATATAAAAGCTCTTACTGTCAAATAGTATTACACTTGCTTTCTATTGAATATATTTTCAAATGTAATTTATTCCTGTGATATAAAGCTGAATTACTCCAGTCTTCAGCGTCACATCATCCTAATACGCTCATTTGCTAATCTTTCTTGCTCAATTTAATGCATCCTTGCCGAATAAAAAAAATAAATAATATTGAAAAATAAACATACTGACCCCCAAATTTTACAAAATACATAGCAAATAGTCCTTTGAAAACTTTATTCTATCCCAGACACATGAGGTAATGTCAGACATCTGAAGTTGATTTATATTTCGTTTTACATTATATTCCCCTCAAAGGGAAACTGCTTTATTTATTTTTTTTAATGGTGTTTAATTTTGAGCATATTGTCTATACAGAATGCTCACACAACACACATACAAATACCAGCTTAATTAAATATATACATTCTCTGTTACTATCTTACCATATTTACAAGTCGCCCCGGCGAGCATCCGTTCAGCGCTGCTGGCTTTTTCAAGTCCTTTAAGTACGAAAATATATAAAAATAAAGCTGCCTCTTCTTCTTCTGAACAGTCAGGTGAGTTTGTGTGGTGTTAGGAAGCGGAGAGGGGTTTTCTGTTGCGTTTGGCCCGTCGGGTCGGTGGAAAGCTGATGAACTCGAAGTGTTTGGGTTGGTCTGAGTTTGGGAAGGGCAGCGGTCCTTTGTGGAGGCGCTTGATGAAGTGAACCTCCCGCTGGTTCTCCCTGGTTCTGGACGCCTTGATGGGCCGACCCTTTCTGCTGAAGGCCACGTACCAGCCCTCATATTTAGCGTTCTGGAAAGCAGTGTAGTTGTTCTCCAGGACGATCTCTGTGAAGATGCAGTCTCTTCCTCGACCGTTAGGCTGCAAGAAACAGAAGACACACGTTAAACTCTTCATTAATGATCAGTTACTTTAATAATGCATTTAATTGACATTATTCCGTAATTATTCCGTCATTTTTCTGTGCTGAACAATTCATTTTCATATATAATTTGGTATATTTTTTATTAGGATATATTCACTTTTTTATTGGTGTCTTTTAAAATATTAAGTAACAAAGCCAGATTTTATTTACAAAATAAAAATAAAAGAATAATATATGTATATATATATATAAAGCCATTATTACATTATTCCGCATAAATTGTATATTGTAAAAGAATATACTTAAATGTAATTAATGTAATGTTTTCAGACACTTTAATGCATGTTATTGACAATTAAATGAATATCTAAAATTTAATTACTTGCTGTTAATAAATAAATAAATTTAAAAAGTGAAATGAAAGAGTGTTCAATATTTATTTGTGTGTTTACTAATTTAATATTAAATAACACTACAGTTATAATGCAGTATTTCACATGTGCTTTATGATTTGAGTCAACACATAAAAATAAGTGTACACATTTAAAGCATTTAAAATTATTATTATGAAAAGTAATGATTGACAAATTTGTACTTTTTAAAAGTGTGTTATGAAAAATAATCACATTTGTCTCTCTTTGAGTGACCTTTATTTCATTAACATTATAGCACAACCACATATAATGTGGACTTCAGTATAGCTGTATAAAGTTTTTCATGTGATCTCAAGATGATGGGCCGCACCTCCACACTTTTAGTGAATTTCCAGAAGTAATTGAAAGTGTTTTCAGATGGTTGGGTCATGACTCTCGTGCCCTCGTCTCTCAACACGCTCCACGTCATGCTCTCACTGTCTCCATCTAGTCGTCCCAGCGCTTTGTCTCATGGCCAGTCCAAAGCGCTGAAGACATTTTTTCCACTTCCGTGAAGGAAGAAGCGGCTTAACATCTGACTAAACACAGAGCGGGTGTGTGAAAGCTGTTTCCTTCACATTCTCCTGCAGAAGATGTCCTTCACACATCTAGCTGCTGATCTGTCCTGATAAAACCTCAGCCTTCACAGCATCAGTTTAGTACTGAAAACACCAGCTGCTTTTCTTTTATGAGTTATGATTAATCTGACCAAATTTAGTTTTAGACCAGGAGTTTTCAATCTTCCAGATGCCTCAGACTCCCAAACATGGTCATTATCAAAAGAGGGATCCTCAAATATGTATTTACATGCATAATTATTATACTAATTTAAACTGGTCTATACTGTCACAATCATAGACTTTTGTGTTTTATTACTGCTTCTATTCTCTTACACTAGACCTAGTTTCCCCTGTTAGTTAGTTCACCTGTGTTTTTTGTTGTGTCTTATTAACGTTACATGTGTCACCAACTGTCCCTTGTGTGTATTATAATTCTGTGAATTTATTAAATAATTTAATAAACCCTTCTTCATCTCCAAGCATGTTTCCTGGCACAGAACCATGACACATAAACTATGCTATTTTTAAATCATAATTAAAAAATACATTGTTTTTCCTGTTTTGTTGTGTTTTTGTTTGTATTCAGCATGTATACAATTTGTATATATATATATATATATATATATATATAGTGGTGAACATTTGAAGTGGATCAAAAAAGTTGATTAAAGTTGTCCTAAGACAAGAACACATTTTTGGTTTTATAAATTTAATATTATATTTAATATAATATTTTATTTTATAAATTTAATATTTATACATTTATTTAAATTATTCATTCTTTAAATCAGATTTTCTATAATTTATTAATATAGGTTTTATTGTCTTATATGCCTGGCTTCATAGAAAATTAGTAATTCAATTAGGATATTTAAGTAATTTTTATAACCATGTCTTAAAATTAAAACATCTTAAGACAAAACAAAGACACTGACATGTTTTAAGACCAGTTTCTTTCAGTTGAAAGAGCTCAGATTTACATTTAGTATTTTATATTTCGCATTTATTTAGTTTTAAACTTTAAAAACTTCCCCAGACCACACTTAAACCCTTGTTTTAGACAGACACTAAAGTGAGCGGCCCATGCCCTGCAAAATCCAGCTGGCTCAGAACAGACGAGGGTACATACCTTGCCCACTAGTTTCCCCCTGCGGTTCATGCACAGGTATCTGCCACTTTCTGCTCCTTTGATCCGAACACGACTTCCGAAGGTGTCCGTCTCCACGTAAAGTCTGGCTGTAATGCAGCACAAGTGTTAGCCACAGCTTTCATTAGACTCAGTCATACAATATACTGCAGCCCAAATGTCAAATTAATTCTACCTGACCTGACCGCTGATTGTTTAACCAGTTAATTAAGATATTCCCGCATGAAGCATCAGTAGTGTTTAAGATTATTTTTACTGCATCGATATTACAATATCAAGATTTTCAACATAACTCCCGAAAAGTCATGGCTATCGTTTTGTTTTGTTTCCTGTGTATTTCATTTCCTGTTTGTCGAGTGTCATTAATGTTACACATTTTGCGGGTTATTCTTCTGTGGATTAGTCTTCATCTCCTAGCATGTTTCCCGACACATGCACTATGCTAATTTAAAATATTATTCGAAAAATATATTGTTTCTTTTACATTTTGTATTCTCAAAATTACTACATTAGATGCCATTTTTATTATTTATTTTAAGCAGGTGTTATCTTTGTTTTCTTTATAAAATTGGTAAACCTATTATTATTATTTTTACTGTTTACTTATTTTAATGCATTTATTTAAATAGAAATGTGTCATTGATATGTATGTAATATATCATTGCAATAAAAATTAGTATTGTTTATTCTTGTTTAATTATGTGTTTTATGTGCTTATTTGTTTTTTACCATTTATTTATATCTTATACAGTTTTTTCTCTAAAGTCCTCTAGCACACCATAATGGCAATGCACACACACATATAGCCTATATATATATATATATATATTGCCTGTATTATGAATATTGCAAAATCAAGATTTTCAAGATAACGCCTGAAAAGTCAAATCAGTCTCATTTCCTCTTGCCGTTTGAAGCAAATTAACACATCCTAATCAACACAAAAGGGAAACGATTAGGCAAAGAAGAACCTTTTGAACTATCATCGAGTCCCTTTTCAGCCAGTAAAGCAATCAGACGCGAAAACAGCGCTATCTGCACCGAAACCTGCCGTGAGTTAATTAGTGTAGATGAATGCGCGCCTCACCGAAAGTGTTCCCGTCCTCGGCGGTGGCGCTCACGCGCTTGCCCTGGATCTGCACGTGTCTTCCGCTGGTTCTGCTGTACAGCTGATAGACTCGAACCTGCCGCCGGCTCAGCTGGTCCGTCAGAGAGCCCTGCTCCCTCACATACTGCTTAAAATTAGGAGAAGGGTGATTCTTCTCCCCCTTTTCGGTGCAAAGGGAAAATAAGATCACATATATTTCTCTCTCTGTTGCTGGAATAAAAAACCTTTTCGTTTTGTAAATGCCAGCAAGAGCACTGATTTACTGCTAAGTAACTAAAACGCTATGGAAAATGATTTCAGTCTAATCTAAGAGCAGTGGTTCTCAAATAGGGGCCCGCTAGAGGGCCTCAGCAAACTTACAAGGCGCGGCGAATTATTTCCAATTAAATAAATTAGCCTACATTAAAGTGGATGTTGATTGGAGTGTTATGATCACTCCGCATGTAAACTGACCTCATGTTCTGTTTTAATCTGTCCATTCAACAAATATTGTTATTTTAATGAACAACGCATGCTACATGAATCGATTTGCGAAGTTTTGACGTGTAACTGACTGTAAAAGAATATCAAAGGAAACATAACGGGAGTCAAAAAGGTTGAGAACCACTGCAAAATTTGCATGTTAAGATTAATAAGATGTAATACATATTTACCTGCGCGTGACACCACACCACGAAGAAGTGAAAAGAGCTACAAAATAGAACAGAAGTAAGGAAAGTTAGTCTATATGCTGAATATAACAGGCGTAGTGTAAAGTGGACCTAGAAGCACACTGTTATCTTCATTTCAAGATTTTCTTAATATAAAAAATGTAATAAAATTAAAAAAAGATTCATTTTTTTTACCATATAAAGTTCTTAAATTAGTCGTGTGGTTCATCTTATTTTTTTAAATAACAAAAAAGTAGCTATAAATCCACTTTTTGTAGCACCAGATATAATTTATGTCCTTAATTTTTTATATTAAACTCCTAGCTAAGTATCGAAATACTCACATGTACAAGCAGCGCTGATTTATTCCATACATTGTGGGAACGCAAAGTATAATATCGTATCCAGGGTTGTCCTGAATGATAGTCCAGCTCTGAACTCCTCGATTAAATGAGCTGAGTCAAATCTAGATCTAGATCTTCAGATGCGCGTCTCCGCAAACACACACGCGGATAGATCCGATTAGGGAAAACACCATCCACATGTAGTCCGAAAGGCTATGGAGTTCCATCATATGTGCTTGTACAACGCAGCTCGCTGTCTAAATCATAGTTTTGGCGGTGATAGTGTTGCCGTGAGCTCTTGATGTTGTGTTGGCGCTGTCACTTGTGGAGAGGCGCAGCGCGCTCTGGATCCCTCACTGCGCCAATGTGATAGACGTCAAGATCCCTCCCATGAGTGTTGCACCTTTCCCCCTCTTCAGAGACTCCTGAGCGGCGTTCTGCTGAGCATGTGGAGGTGTGTCTAACTTCTACAGCACTCAGATGAACCGCATGACCGTCCACAACCTACATATTTCTGGAGTAGGATGTGAGACGTCCTTGTTTGGTCCCATCTGATTAATCCATCCGAATGAACTCTGATGTCTTCAGATCATCCTGTGCATTTAAAGCTTTGAGGTGTGCTGAGAAAGGGGTGTGCCGGCTGATGTTTGGTTTGTCAGGGCCCATCTCAGTGTGAAGGGGCCGCGGCTCACACCTTTTGCTAACCTGGCAGCTCTAATGAGAAAACAATGGTGGCTTTTAATCACAGGACTCCAGCGGGCTTTTGCTAGTTCATGCAGAATCAACATCAAGCACTAACGATTTAACGTCAACAGGATGTTCGCTTTCCGACGCATAGTTAAGTTGCATCGCAGCAATTAGTGCTGTCTTGCAAGTGTGACCCTACCCACTTGGTCTCGACAAATGAAAATTCATGGGAACTTTTCCACCTTAGATGAGTGAAACTCAAAGGTTATACACTGTCAGTCAGCGTTTCTTAACTAGTTTGTGCTTCAGAACCCAGATTGGTTATCAACTGGTGACCCAACCATGTTGGAATCTAATTTGTGAATTGTCAATTAATTGCAATTTCCCCACATGCTTTCTGCGACCCATTAGATTGGGGCATATTTTTGGATCAAGACCCACCAGTTGAGAGGTTACCTATTGCTTTATTTATAGAAAGTTATAAACTATATGTCTTTATTTTATCACACAGAGATGTGGGTTTTTATTTTATTAATGATCTAATTTGCTGAATAAGTTGAAATTCATACTGCTTCTTTGGTAACTGTCCCTCTGACCAGGCATGATGGCGACAGACGTGACTCTTGGCGTATATTGCGATGTGTTCTCCACCCATCAGTTAGTATTTTGCTAACGATAGACAGATAGTCAGGAGGTGTGAATAGTTATTGCTGATAAAGGCGGGCGAGACAGGTGTGTGTTTGATGTGAACAAACCCGGGGGACTGAAAAACAGCTCAGGGATTCTATAACTGCACAAGCTTTTTTTACTGATTAATAATAATACAAAATAAACAAACAAACGTAATGCATATTAGATTAGTGAAATTAAATTAGAATAGTATTATTTATCTTATTTTTTAGAATCGAGGCAGTTCAAGCTCACAAGCAAGCCCAGACACAACTTTATTTCTGCACACATTTCAGATGGATTTTATGATGGCAAAATGTGCTAAACTGATCTAAGATTATCAAAATAGCCCAAATATTAAACACCGGTATAAAAACAATGTTCACAAACAGCAAGTAACATATTGCATTAATCATGCAATTCTGAAGTAGAATGACTAAAACATTATTTTCTTATTAAACACAAAAATTATATTTTATGTAGTCGGCTAATTTTATAGTGGCGATCAGAAAATAGAGCAAAAATCATTTTGGCATTTCCATTTGACACAATAGCAAACAAAAAATGTCCATGATGGTGTTTCTGTGACTTTCCAAAGAAGGAAAAATAATAAGATATTATTATATAAGACCCAGTGGATGCATTAGAAACATAGCAATTAATTGCATGTAAAATAAACGTTTTTTTGTGTACATGTATATACTGTGTATATTTATTATGTATATATATATATATATAAAGACACACATACAGCATATATGTACAAAATATTACAGTGTGTGTGTATATATATATATTCAAATAAATTAACCATATACTAATATATATATATATAATATATAAACATAACATATTTCTCTTAAATATATACATGTATGTATGTGTGTGTGTGTGTGTGTGTGTGTTTATTTATACATACCCAGTACAAACACATATATTATTTAAAAAAAAAAAAAAAAAAGAAGTTTATTTTGGATATGATTAATGATTTGACAGCACTATAGTGAGTATGTGTGTGTAAAACCTTTACATTTGCAATGTTAAAGGAATAGTTCACTCAAAAATCATCATTTACTCCTCGTTTTGGGTCACCATTGACTTCTGTAGTATTTTTTTCCCTCTATGGAAGTCAGTGGTGACCAAAACAGCCTCTTTTTTTTGCGTTCAGCAGAACAAAGACATTTATACAGATTCGGAACTACTCGAGGGGGAGTAAATGATGACAGAATTTTCATTTTTGGGTGAACTATTCCTGTAAGGGTTATACTATTCATTTTGTCCTGTGAAACTCTCGTAGAGTTATGAGAACCGATGTGAATTCCTCACCTATTAAGAGACAATGTCCAGTGGTGGGAAATCAAAGGAAGACAGATGTTTATTAAACTGTGATCTGACCCTCAGAACTGTTTGACATACTGTACATTTAAACAGTCACACCCTGATAGACACATAGAGACAAAGCAGCTTTTGCGAAAGCTTGAAGTGAAGACCCACAGAGGCTCTTTACATGTGTGTGTGTGAACGGCAAGCATCAGAGGGCTTAAGCAGTGGATCTTCTCACCAGACCGGAATTCGGTTGGCCCCAGCAGGATGCCAAGGGTGTCGGCCACGGTTTTTTAGGATCGGGCGACTCAGAGCAAGAGGGATGTGATGTGTCCAAATGAAACACCACACGTCTAGAACAAGCCCCCCTCCCATGTCCCTCTCCCACCTTTTTTTCCCCCTCCCTCACTTCACCCCCTTCAGTTTACGAAGCGGCGGTGAGATCTGAGGCCCTGAAACCTGATCTTATTTATTCACGTCTCGAGCTTTGCTGGTGCTACCTTAGCGATAGAAATAAACCAACACAGAGTCTCGATCAGACACCTAGCAACAGAAACCTAGGTAGCAGTTCCCCCAACCACAGCCCCGGCCCAGAATATACCCACGGGTATCCCGTTAAATAAAGACTGGGAGATGCTGTAAAAAAAACACACACACACACACAGTTGACAAGTGGACGTGGTGGGATCTTGTTTGGGTTCAGAGCTTCGATGTCAAAGTGTTGACATGTAATGACAGCGCACAGACGTGTTGAGCCATTCATTTCTATCACAGTCGTGTCCTGAGTGGCCCGGGTCCAACATAAGCAGCTCTAAAATGAACTAGTTATAACACATTAATCTATTTATTGAGTGATTGCTAATTGGCAAGGAGTTTGTTGTGTGTTGTGAGAGCCACATGTTGTTGTTTGCTCATCCGTGTATTCTTAGAGCATGCAGAGCAGTCACTTCTTTTCGTGTGTGTGAAGATTTGTTCATATATATTTACATTTCATTTAAGTTTACATTTCATTTAAGAAGATTCTTAATAAAGCCCTCTTCCATAAAAAAAGAACGAAAGAAGACATTTGTGTTTATTACTTTAAAATTCATGTTTTAAATACGCATGCAAAGTTCTTAGAAATATGTTTTTTGTATTTATGATGAAATGATGTCAAAAAGTTTCAAAAAGTGCGAAGGCATGTGGTGCAACCATCTTTGAGACTTTTATGTATACATTTTAATCAGTACTTACATTTGTACTTTTTTTTTCCAAGGTAAAAGTATAGTTTTTTTTTATGTTAGCTGTATGAATAATTCATAAATATCATTACGATCTTAGGAGTTGCACCACATGACATAAAATAATCTTGACTTGTCATAAAATGGTCAAATTATCTGAGAGTATTTATAGATGTATACACAGAAGACAACATCGGACATGTCTTGAAGTGGTCACTCAGGAGAAATCAATGAGTTCTTCAAGATGACACAACATTGTGCAGCCTCTGGTTGTAAACTTGTCACATGGACTATTTTACCCATTTCTGGGCCAGTTTCATTGCTGTGTACCCTAGTGAAAAATAAATATACTTGGATATAATGACCTTGGGTCCTCAGTATCCAATTTTCAGCTTTTTGTCTGCATGTCGGTTACACCGCATGACGTGATTTGCCCGTTTCTTTACATATATACGAATACGCAATCATGCAGTTTTGCTAAATACGCACTACCTGAACTGATGTTTTCTGCCTGGACTCTTCATCACGCTTGCTCTCAGTTTTTCATCAGCATTAGCCTTTAGCTGTGTGTTAGTGTACTGTGAGCTGCAAGTGAAAGGTCGATTGGTGGTCTCCCTAACAGCTTAAACCACATCGTAAAAAAACCGGACCATAAAGAACAACTGGCTACTCGTTTCTGACCCCACAAAAATAGAGACAAAGCTTCAGAAAGTGGGTGGTCCGCTCTCTATGAAACAAAAAATTAGCGTTGTGTGAGGGTGAGGTTACGTCTTCATCTTCATAATACACCTTCATAATGTGCTTTGATTAGAAAACTCCTCATCTGAGACGCTAGAGACACAACAAGAATCTGAGCAGAAATCAAAACCTTTAGACGAGCCAATACCCTACATTTCCCTCCTAATGAAGTGTTTAGGGTGGATTGATGGCTGATTATTACACTGTCCACTGACCCTTCGTTTTACCCCAGCCATTTGCAAGCTGACCATTTGAGCTTGCCAAATTTGACACAGCTGACACAGGCAATAAATTTGAACTAGTTCCACCTCCCCCTTGATCTGTGATGAGGCCTATAGCCCCTCACCCTCACAATAAACACACTCCTTTCAATCCCAAATCCACAGGTTAGCATCTACTCAGGGTCCTGAAAGCTGACTGCTGGAACTAAAAGGTGAATTGGAAATCAGGTGAAATGAAATCAAACAGCGGTCAGCTGTTTTCCCATGGAGATGGTCATGTGACATGAGCTTTAGATGGGTGTCAGAGGGTCACATGACCGGGAGGTCTTCTAAAAGGTGGTACTTATTATATATAAAATATTTGATTATCAAATAACACTAAAATGACTCAAAGGTTTCATCAAAATAGCACACTAGCAATACATTCTTTCTCTCCTAATTGTTTAGTGTTAATTATTAAGACATGTTTTAAAAAAAAAATACATATTATATTATATTTTGAATAATAAATAATGTTAGAATATTTATATTTTCTAACATAAGCATACAAAAAAAAAATCACTCATATTTTGAATAAATATTGCACATAGTCATATGTTTAATTTTCTGTTTTATTTTTGGAGTTTGGCGGCATAAACCCAACATTTCCTTTATGAAAATCTCCTTTTGGGTATCACAGAAGAAATAGACAATACAGGGATAAAATAATACATGCCAAAACTTTACATTGTTAAATTAATGCATTCGAATAAATAAATACATTTACTGGTGTGTGTGTATGTCTGTATCCATTTATTTGTGAGAAAAACAAGGTCTTTCAAACTTTTATTAATATGAAACGAAACCTTCACTCGTGAAGTGTTTTCTCTTTTAGATTGATTAGACGCTGTGATGACAGACTGACGTATGTATGTATAAATATACTTGTATACCTCATAGGTTATAATTTTGCATGCCAGGTCCAAAGCAACTACCTCAGTTAAATCTTGATTTGTCAAAATTAGTAGTATCTCTGGGACTCTCTAAAAGAGAGAAATACACAAACCCACAAGGGACCTGCTCTGAACGTCCACTCAAATGTGGAAAGTTGAGTTTGTGTTCCTCAATTAACACCCAATAGCCGCAGACAGCCGCTGACTGCTTCGTATGCCACCCGTCCCGCCGACATCTCAGAGCCCAAATCCAGTCATGTTACTCAGTCTGCAGTCATTCTCGCACGGGCAGTTAAAATAGCCGCCTGCTGGACACTGAGGAGGGGGTTGACAGGCACGGCCTGGCCTGCTTTGTCCAAGAGCACTCAAACATCTGTGTTATTTTTAAGAGGCAAAATGTCAGCGTGCAGTGAACAGACGGAAAGAAGGACCATGTGTGGCAGAATCCAGAGCTCCGGTCACAGCCTTATCACCGGACTGCAGTGACCATCACTGGAGAACTTTACAATACAGAGAGCCGAAGCTGGGATTATTGCTGATAAATATTCAACGATCAGTTTTAAAACATTATGACTCAAAGATGTCTGCTTTGGTTAATTTGTGGTTTTCTAAAATTATATAGATTTAAAATAATATTAATATTTTTAAGGGCGTGCATTCAAATTATAATTATATATCTCATAGTTTCCACTAAAATATTGAGCAGCGAAAATGTTTTCAGCATTACTAATCAGTTTCTTAAGCATCAAATCAGCATTTTAGAATAATTTCTGAAGGATCACATGCCACAGAGGACTGGAGTAATGATGCTGAAAATTCAGGAACAAATTGCATTTTAAAATATATTAAAATAGAAAACAGCTATTTTAAATTGCAATAATATTTCAGAATATTACAGTACTACTAGTGTAAATGTATATGAATTTCATTTTTTTTTATTAAAAATATTCTAATGTTTTATTGAGACTGTGTAGTAGAGTGTGCATTGTTTGTATATATTTTTTTTTAAATAATTATTTTGAATAAAATATTGGTGTGTAGAGTGTGCATTTTATGTATATATGTGAATTTTAATTTTTAAATTTGTTTTATTATTAAATTATTAATTTATTATTAAACAACAAATGATTAAAAATGCATTCACATTGTAAATTAATAAAATGTTCACGTCTTTAACATCAATAATACAATATTATTATTACTTTTAAAAGGATATCTGATTCCTAATTTCTTTCCTTTACATTATTTGCATGTTTCTGAGTAGTTTAGATCGTGATCAAACTATAGCAGCCTTTTAATAAATAAGCATTTACAGTATCAGCGGTTGGTTCTGTATAGAGACTGACACGACCTCAGTAGAGACATATGTGTTCATTAGATCAGTCTGGTCTGTGGCTGCAGGGTCTCGTCAGCGGTCATATTGAGGACTCATGTTGTCATCAGCAAACACGAACACTTCAGCACATTCATATCACACATACACAGACGCTCACAAACACACCACAGGCTCCATTAACAGTTCTGTTGACTTCTACAGAGCCACTTAAAGTTCCTTATTGTGTGCTTTTGAAGAGCACTGCTACATTCACTCCGAGAGCCTTCGTTTCTTTCTTCAGCAAGCGACAAGTGGACCAATAGCTGTGCCTTTCATCTGGTAAAATTAGCCTGTGAAACATCTGATCGTATTGCACGCACATTAACACATTAGCAACTCCGAAAACACTTTATGACTCGCCCCAGCAAGAGAACATACCACATATGATGCTCAAAATTCATCCAGAGCACAGAACGTGAGACCTACATTAACATCAGGGTTGACAATCACTAATGATTTGTAAGGGTTTGCTGCAGGCTTTATGTCTAATATGCTTCCTCCAATCATGTAGCAGGTAAAGCAGTATACTCTTCTTAAGTTTTTCACCTGGTGGATGATACAAAAAAAAAAACAATATATATATATATATTTTTTTTTTTTTTTTTGCATGAAGGAATAGGCAAGTTAAAACCAGATACCAAAA
>JAUCMS010000145.1:17146134-17162722 GCA_032357445.1 Enteromius radiatus | reverse complement strand
TGACTTTATATCTCACAATTTTTACTTTATATCTTGCAACTGTGAGTTTACATCTCATAATTACTAATAAAAACTGATCTGAAAAGTTTTTTTTTTGGATTAGGGCATGGTGTATAACTGCCAGAGTGTATAACGTGGTTGTCCGGATAACATAAACACAGGTGGAGAGCTAGACAGCATGAGCATGCATGTACACACACACATCTCTGTATGGTCAATGGTTACGTGTCAGTCCTCTGTGACAAGAACATTCCTGAAAAATATCGGCCTCTCAGTGTTTTTGTCTCCATGTCTCAGTGTGTGTGGGAAGCGGTGAGATACGGGGAGAGCCTAGCTGTCCATCATACAGTGGTGTGTATAGTGCTTCTGTCACACTCTGTTTCAAATACACAGAGACAGACTCTGTCAGACCGTGGCCCCTCTTCATACTGTTCATTCCTGCTACATATCTCTGATATCCCTTCATGCTAATATCACTAGGTATTAAATAAACTTCTTACAGTGTTGTTTTCTGTTCAACTGGCATTACTTTTTTAAGAAGTCATCCATAAAGCTTGACTGGAATGAAAGCGATTTTACATTTTCAAGAGATTCGGCTTGTACTTTCCTGTTAAATTGGCATATGTCTTGTTTAATTTGTGTAATTTAAATCACAAAATTTAACTTTTGCAGTGCCTTTAGTGCTGTGCACCATCTGCTGCTGTATCGTTTGCATATTGTATCTATTGTATTTGCTAAAAATATGCCAATAATTATTTTATTAAAACGAAAAGATTTAAACTTTTTATTTTCTTTTTGTTATTTACCACATAAAATTGTATTGGGAAATAATTTTCATTTTAGCTGTAATTTTGTTAAATCATGCAGAACATTTTTAAATATTATTTGTGTACAATTATATACAAACATTTTTAGCAAAAAAAAAATAAGCCAGCCAATTCATCCCCAAAATGTTGTTTCTACCACAGAATGTTATTAATAATCTCAATACATAATTTGAGATGCTAGAGATGTAGAAATATTCCCAAAATTCAAGGAGGAAACAGGCATAAAAGATTTTGTCATGTGAATATAATTATATATTTGTAGTGGACAAATTAAATAAACTAGTTTGTTTTCTGAAAGTTCACAAAAGTAAATGCACAAAGTGCTATATAGAAAAAATTACATGCTCTCGTAAGTCTTATTCTGCTGCACATTAATTACGTAGGTTTTCTTATCAAGCTTTTCAAATAAATGGTTTTACAAGACTTTCAATAGGCTTACAAATACATATTTCAGTGCAGCTATACAATATAACTATTCAAATCACACAGAAAGATGGGTCAGATGCCACTATCATCTTGTGTGGCATCTTTCTTTTGGTCTTTCTGTTCTTGTACAACCTCCTATCCCTCTGCCGTGTTTGAATACACAAATGCAGCTAACCTTTGGAAGCAGGGCAGAAAGGAGGTCTGGGGTGAGGGGCATCATTACAAGGGTTTGGTTTATCTCCATCTTAACCGAGCAGAACGAGGTATGCTTTCCCAATCTGACCCACGCTGAGCCTAAGAATCCCCTCTGAATGGGCGACAGGGAAACAGCATGTCGTTTTGTACAAAAGCTCAGTCAGAAACAATTAGTTCCCCAGGCGGAGGTTTGATTTAGGTGCTTAATTGTGGGTGGGAGGTGGAGGCTCAGTCAGAGGCCCAGGCACGGGCGAGAGCTAAGCGATGGAGTCAGGGCTTCACAATGGCTGCCTTTCTTTCACATTCAGGTGCGACAAAGCAGGTATGCTAAAAGACTTAATCCCACATTCAGACCCCTGACAGGACAAGAGAGGCCTTTCACACAGGTAGGTGGTGCGTTTGTGTTTCAGGTATGTCCTCTCCTCCTGGTCTCGCTCTGCACCTAAACTCCCATCTCTCACGAGACAGCACATTTGCTTTTCCTCAATGAAGTACAACCTGAACCCATGTGCACTTTTTCTTGTTATATGCACGTTTTGCCGCAGTTTCAAAGAGAAATGTCCACTGAGTGGCGCTAAAAAACAGGTTCAATACGTGAACCCTGACACTTTTTTATTACGTTGGTATGTATTGCAGTGGTTCAGAATTGAAATCGGAAATACA
Source organism: Enteromius radiatus (assembly GCA_032357445.1). Lineage (NCBI taxonomy): Eukaryota > Metazoa > Chordata > Actinopteri > Cypriniformes > Cyprinidae > Enteromius > Enteromius radiatus. Next base: position 17,160,611 of record JAUCMS010000145.1, on the reverse strand, counting down.
AATGCTACGGATCACTGATCCTAGATCAGTATATGACACCATCACCATACAAGTACAATTTGACTGTATTATTTGTGTCCCCTTTAAAAATTGCTTGCGCAAAATTGTATGTTTATTGCCCAACACTAGTGGCATCACAGAACTCACAAGTGCCTTGTTTTCTGTCGGTCATACACAGAAATCAACACATAGGCCTGTCCCAAACGCCAACCTCAATTCTCTTTCACTTTAAATGAAGGCAGGCAGGGAAGTTACAGGAAAAGTGTTTCTGTTTCTATTTGGCATGCTATTTATTGGAGACTGAGTTTGGGGGGCATATGATACGCAGTTGTTAGGAACAGGGGTGAATATGAGAATATGTATGCCAAAACTACATATTATATCCACACTAAGATGCTGCGTATCATGCACAGCATAAGCATGCCCACGTCAGTTTCTGTGTATAAATAACAAACAGAAACAGAAAATCATGTTACTGATAAACCATCTCTTAACTTTCTTCTTGTGCCTTTCAGTTTTAAAATTAAGGTGGTAATTAAAAATAGTGTATATTGTATTAATTAAAGAAAATATTGACAACATTACACTAATAAAATTAATTTCTATTCAGCAAACTCGAATTGAGGATCTGATTGAATCGAGGAAGGCTATATTGATTTTAAGATAATTTGTTGAATTATGTTTTATTTTGCCAGTGATTGTTAGTTCCTAGCATGCTTTTCACATGGCTGGGTATGGAGAGTAAATCATTTTTTATTTTTTTGAGCTGTCTAGCTGTATATAAGATCATTCTAATAAGTCCAATATAAATAGGTCTTATTCACAATCAAAGTCTTTTGAGAATTTCATGACATTTTGACATTTCATGAGCACAAATAAGCACATTTCACTAATAATATTAATAGATCCTATAATTTGGGAGATTAAATTTGATTTATTTAAAGAAATCAAGCCTTAAGAACCACTCAAGAAATATTACATGTATTATTGTAAGTAGATAGCATTTTTTGTACAGTTATGGAAAAGTGGAATACACTTCTGTAAAATATTATATTTTCTTATTAGGATGTTGATATACCCTATTTTGTTTTTGCTTTTGTATTTTTCAATTAATATTCCAGTGTCTCAGGATTTGATTAGCTCAGTTTTTTATAATATAGTATCATTTTTTATAATAATCATGTGTTCATTGTTGCAATAACACACATGCACACTGATATATAGGTGGTTAATAGGACTACCTAGGCATAATGGTTTATATATATATATATATATTTAAACAGGAGTGTTTTATATGAAAATACCACTTGTTCCCTTGTTTTATCATGTTTAATTCCATGTGTTACTTGCCTTTTCTTTGTAATTATTTGACGGCAAAGCTAAGCTGTCTTACCGTACTTTTTGAATGCTGCCTACATACCTAGTCATACAAATCTGAAGACAGAAAGATATGAGTCTGTGTTGCACAGAACCTGATCTTATAGCTTTATCTGTATAGCTGCAAATTCTCCACTTCTCTCTTTTCCTCTCTTTTTTCCTTCACATACTAAGTACCCCTTACACTGAAATATCACCTGCTCTCTGCTCCTTTAATCACTTGACTTTGCATTCCTTCATGCAATTTAGGAAAGCTTTTCGTGTACAGGTTGAAGCAAAGAATTTCCAAAACAAAAAAGTGAAGCAATCCATGCAAGCCACAACTGACATTAGGTCCTGAGCAGAATCCTCTCTGCATTCAGTCATCATTTTGTCTCTAAACTCATATAACTCGGGTCATATGATGCGATTTAAAATCACAGTGCACTGGACAGCTGGCCAATCAGAGCACACCTCACCTTTAGAACAAAAAGTGTTTCAGGAGGCGGGGCTTAGAGGAGAAACAATAATGTACAGTATGTGGAAAATAATGTGTTTTTTTCGTACCATAAACCGCATAAACACATTGCATTACACCAAATACACAAAATAATGTTTTGGGTTTTTTTTTAATTATTGTAATTAATGACAGATTTTAAATTTTGGGGTGAACTAACCGTTTAAAACTCTACATTACATTTTCAGTGCCTCGTTTTCAGGTTTAAGGTCTTTGCACAGTCCAAAGGTCAGTGCAGAAAAAAATACGTTGGCTTTGCATTGTGTCAGTCACGTTTATACACTGCTTACGAAGCTTTCATCCGTTATAAAAATTCAGATCGGGTTGGATTTTCAGCATTTTCACATCCGTACAAAGCATTTTGATAGAAAAGTATGACAAATACGAAAAAACTCTATTTTGTGCAATGACCTTGAGACCCTTGGCAGAGCAAAGGCCCCGTCCTCAGCCAACTGAGACTTCAATAGATCCAAGCATCGAATGTCCTGTGACATTAATGAAGTATTTCTCCTGTGATAAGTGACGCCGTCATCAGTCACGAAAAGTTCTTAAAGCACTCATTGATCAGTGTAATGGCGTAATAACCCCATTAACATTTCTCACCGTTGATTCATGCTTTCACGGCTTATCCATCTCGCCACATCAAGCCGCGGGCCTCATCGACTGCTATTGTGTGCACAGTCTCACGTCTGTGTTGTGGCTTCCAGTTACAAAGCGTGTGCTGGGGATGGGAGAGAGGTGTTTTCTCTGTCCTGGAATGCACCGTTCGGCCCCAGTCCACGTCGGGTCGCCGGCTGGCAGTCCATCCACGGACGCTGAACTGTGGGTGACACCAGAGCAGGAGAAACTCTCTGGAGGTGGGCAGGGGGGGTGCAGATACACGCTTGTTTTATTGCCTGAACAGAGCGGGGGGAAGAACACAAATGGCACCGAGGTGAAGAGGTCGGGAACATAATTCTGAAATGCACAGATAAATCAGCGTGTGCAAGCACAGACAGAGCCGCTTCAAACACCTGATGTTTCCTTTACAAACAGATCAGACCGCCAGAGCTGCCACCTACCGCCAGCTTTCTCCGTTTAACGCACGCGAACCTGCGTCGCCTAGCCCCAAAACACAGAGCCGGTCAGAAAACGCACACATTCCAAAAACAGCAAACAGGCCGCTGTTACGCATCACTTGGGTCAGGGCAACACGGGGACATTCACACCTTGTTAAGTTTTACTACTTGTGCATTTGTTTGGCCCAGTTCTCTATTGCCCCCTTTGATGTAAACTGCGGCTGCTGTAGCCACAGGGAAACGGACAGAAGATCAGTCGTGCCGACTGCTCTGAGACAAGACCAAGAGGAATGCACTGCATTTGAACTGTAATACACCATCCTGGGCAGACAGGGCTGTGCGCCGATTACAATTATAGTTCCCGGATTTAAATTGAGGTTGCAACTGGATTTGAATTTAAATAAATACAGTAAAAATAATTAAACGTAAATTAAATTCCAAACAATTTGTAAAACATTAATTATACATTAGATGATAATAATGACAATCCATCAATCACCGAAATACCAATGAAATACAGTGTATGCTGTCAAGTGATTAACCCCATTCAAAATAAAGTCTTTGTCTATATAATAAATGTATTTATTTATTATGTATATATAAAGACACATAACACAACATACAGTATATGTTTTGAAAATATTTACATTTCTATATTTATATTATTATATTTTATATGACAGATTAATATATAAACATATTTTTATTAAATATATAAATGCATGTATTTATGTATACATGATAAATAAACACCAGGGACACATCAAAAGTGACAGAAAATACTTTTTTCTATTTCTATTCCTTTCTAATTCTATTTATAATATATGAGGTTTAGAACATTCTGTTTAACAAAGAATAAATAGAAAAATATATCACCATTTCTCAAAACATTTATGAAACAGCAACGTCTTTCAATATTGTTAAATTGTTGTATTTTTGATCAAATAAATGTCTTAAAAAGTATTGAAAATATATGAATTATTCCCAGTAGTGTAACCAGACCAGTATCACACATTTATTACAATAAAACCTTTTTCTTCTCACAATTACTTATTTGTTTCATATATGTGCAATTCACTTTCTTCTTGTTTCTTGCTATTTGGAGACAATGCAACTAAAATATGGATTAAAGGGTTCATTCACCCCCAAAACCCAAAGTTTTGTCATCATTTATTAACCCTCTGACATTCTTTATTGTGAAATTTTGTCCATACAATTAAAGTCGCTGGAGTCAAACATTCTTTTGCTCTTCAAAATATCATGTCCCAAAGAAAAAAGGGTGAGTAAATGAGTGAGAATTTCATTTTTAGATCACAAACTGTAGACCTGATTAACACTTAACATTTGCATTGCATCATTTTTAGAGATAATCTCAAAGATTTTAAGTTGCATTGGCAGGAACTAAATACAAGAGAAAGAGTAGGCCTGCAAAGAAGCTTGTGCCTGGAGGCCTTTCAAGGCCATAATTCATCTTTGGCAAGCACTTTTTTGAATGTAGAACTATTTAAAACAAGTCACTAATCAAAATATTACCTATATGAAAGCAGCTAAGTTACATGTTTCTGTCCATTAGGTCACACTCAGGTCCTAAAGTCATCCTTTCCAAAGGTCTGTAAGGTTTCTTCTCAAAGACTACAGAGCCCCAGATTACCTCAGAGCACCAGCACACACCCCATGAGCCCTGGCTGACCCCTGCAGAGAGTGTAAACACGCTCACCTGGATCACACTCAGCCCGCTTCAAAAGAGAGGTGCCGTCTGTCTCAGTATTTGAAAACAAAATGACTAAAACAACTGTAAGGCTGATTATAAAACTTTTTGGAGTCGTGTTGCTTGGCATTCACCATACTTTTCACGGAATATTCATGCACAGAATGGCTCATCGGCTACCTACAGTATGGTGAATGAAGCCGAGTTCACCATTCCAAGATGGCGGCCCCGTCTTCGTGCCTGGAGCGGTCTATAGGCGCCTATGAGCGGCAGCCTCGCGAAACCAACACAGAGGTGACTAAAGCTACGATTCATTGACTGGCCGCTAGAGGCAGGCTCCGAAAGGGATGCTAAAATGCCCACTAGCAAAACAAATTAAGCACTAGCAAATTAAGTGTTTTTGGTCTATACAGCTAGTTTTGTTCATGAAACGGTGAGGGGAGTGATTTTTTTTTTTTTTTGCTCAACTGTTAAAGGGAAACACCCACCTACTACAATAATAGAGCTTAGAAGTGCCAGCACATTTTTTTTGTATTTGTCTGAAAGAAGAAAAACATATACATCTAGGATGGCTTGGGGGTCAGCAAATGACATGCTTATTTTTACATTTGAGTGAACTAACCATTTAAGGTCACTATATTTCATTAAAGGTACGATATTTACGTAGTGTTGCACTGCACTGAGTGGCCACAAGGTGTCAGTGTAGGTGCTGTGGACTAGCGTAAGGGATTCTTTATATATTTCTTTTAAATATGTGTCAAATTCACAAACCTGTGTCAATTTTATGACATTTTATTTTAAAAATAGATTAATTAAATTTAAAAGAACATATTCTGATTGTTCTCTTTATATAGATGAATACAGGATGCACACCGAAGCCATTCCAGCTCATCCCATCAAACACGTGTCCTCCCACCGCCTCATTATGTGGGTCTCTGGGGTCATGTAGGACAGACTGCTTATGTGACCATCCAAACCCAGCACACCTAACACATCAGTATTTTCTGATTGGTCCAAGTTTTTTTTTTTCTCTCACACCTCTTTGTTTTGCCACTGACAGCCTCAGCATTTATGGCAGAGCCTCTGAAAGAGCGTCTCTATGGTGATCTGCTGGCCGTCGGAGGGCCGGACTGATGGTCGAGGGTGAGGATGGTCATAAAGTGAGTCTGCTCTGGTCAGATACGCTTTGACAAACATGCCGCACACATACTGTCTGATAGGAATGTTTGAACATGAGAGAACTTTCCATCATTTTTTATTAAAAATGTGCATGTATCAGTCTTATCAAATAATACAGTGCTGTTTTTGGTCTCAAAGTGAGGATTTGCGTTGTGTGTGTCTCTCCTGAGGAGTTCTACGACACCAGAGGTTCTTTGCAGTAGTTGTAGCACGTACACACAGGACTAGGATTTTAACCTGATGTGGATAAGAGTACTGGTAAAAACTTTTTTATACGATACGCAGAAATATGGCATTCTTGCACTACTGGTGCACATGGCAAAAACAACAAAAACTAAGAAAATATATTACATGCTTATTCAGATGGTTTCCAGTTAGACCCCTCTCATTCTCAGGCATTATGTCCCTGTAAAGAGTGTCAAAACTGCATTCGGGTGGATTCTTCTGAGAAGATCTGCTTCCTCTCTCTACATATAGGTCATGGTTTCTTTGTCTCTCCTGTTCTAGGCCCGGGATACTATTTGACGTTGTCATGCCATTGATAGAAAGCTAATGTTGCCATGGAGATGGGCAACAAGTGATGGCGGTGGTGGACTACAGTGGATGTGAAGGGAAGAGAAAGGGCCTTGTCAGTGAATTTAAGTGTAATGTTGAGGAAAGGAAGATAAATGCCTGTATGCTTTTGTTCGTTCTGGATGCAGGATGGGTCAAGGCTGATTAAAGGAGCAGCTGGCTGCATTCGGCATGTAGATGGAGCCGAGTCGAAAAAGAGGGAGGGACTTACTGGAAGATGAGACGTGATTTGTTGTTGCTCAAGCCTTTTGATGTAAGGCATGTGTTGTAGTTAATAAATCTGCTTTCCCAGTCTTTAAACTTCCCAATTCTTCTTTTGAACCCCATAAGTATGGATTTGGTCCGAGTCATTTTAGAAAAACAAAAAATCAAAAAAAAACTTTTCAGGAATTTTCATTTTTTATCAAATATTTTCCTATATGTTTCTTTCCAGTATTTAGTTTCAGAGGTATTCTTTCACATTCTAATTGCATAAAATAATAATAATAATAATAATAATAATAATAAAATGTTGCAAATCAGTAGCACAAAGTTGTTTCGAGTTCGAACTTGCCGGTAAGCATAAACGAAGCGAGTTTGGCGTGCTGTGGAGAAGACTCAGGGCTCGGGGAGGATAGAGGCTGACGGCCCAGTCCGAACCCTGAGTCTTCCCCCCGGGTGGAGGATGGAGGAGGGATACTAAGATCCAGATACTGAGAGAGATTAGATTATTAGCGATGAGCGGGCTAATGATTACCTGCGCGTGCTCCTCCCGAAATTTGTTTATAAACATCATTTGATGTTCTGATGCGTTTTTTAAAAGATTTAAAAGAGCTAATATTTTTTTCTAATTTTGTACAAATACTGATTTATAAACGATACTGATTTATACCCGGACTTACATAAGAGATGATTTGTTATTCTGGTGTTGTAGGTTCTCTGTTTACAGATTATGAAAATATCAAGGGTTTTTCCACTAAATCCTGTGCATGTACATAGAAATATGCAATGATTTTTAAAAACATTAGTATATATATATATATATGCATATATGTATATTTATTCATATTTGCATGTATTCACATATTCTTATAATTTAGATTATATATAAATATAGGCTAGTAAATATATAAACATAACATATTTTTCTTAAATTTATAAATGTGTGTGTATTTATACATAAAAAAAATATACGCAGTAGGCCTACATACACACATATGTACATAAAAACGTTTATTCTGGATGCGATTAATCACAATTAGTCATAGCCAGCACTAATATATATATATATACACAAACAGTATATTAGTGCTGGACTAGTTGTGAAAATTTTATTGGTTGGTTTTCTGTTTTTGGGAAGTTTAAAAAAAGTGGTTAACGGTCTTACTTCCTGTTATATTGTGCAAAAGTAACAGAATAAACTGAGACAGACTAAATCTAGAAGAACTGTGGCAACGTCTCCAAGATGAAGAAATAAACCTACCTGAAAAACTATGTGCAAGTGTACCTCGGGCTGTTTTACCAAAAGCTGTAATACCAAATATTTATTTGATTTAGTTAATAAATTGATAAATGAAATCTATTTATGGCATTATTTTTGAAAGCATCCTCATTTTACAGCATTTTTACACGAGTGTCTGAAACTCTGAACAGTACTGTAGCTTTCCAGGCATTTCCAGGTTTTATTTTTTTTCTTCATCTTGGAGACGTTGGCTCAGTTCTTCCGGATTGAGATCTTCATGTGATTCCAGACAGACTGGACGATGATCAGATCAGGTCTCTGTGCTGTTATCAGACAATAATCTCACTGCATTATTACAATTAATGACTAAAATAATGTTTGGAAATGTAAACTAATATTTCCTACTGACACGCTACCGCAAAAGATAGAAATAACCCACTTAAAACCAGTTTTTGTTGCCAATACTAGTTGGTAAAATACTAAAATATTAGAAAAGACATTTGCACAGTGCTGTATATAACAGAAAATATGACCATTTCCCCGTTTTCTCCTTCTTCGAAGCCCTTTATAGCATTGGTTTGGTCTGAGTCACTTTGAAAAAGCTCTAATCAGCTGTTTAGCGAGTGACTGAGCATCTGTCATGACAAAGCGACTGTTTAAAAGGTACTTCTCCACTTTTATTCACGCTGCGGTTGTCTGTTGCTCTGGGTTTCCTTTGGAAAATGCCTGAACTTCTCCTCCTTCTTCTAAAGCAGCAATACTCATTGAAGCCCAAAGCAGGGCTGTGTTTTACGACCCAGGATTCATTGCTGTAACTTAAGTTACTCTGTCCAGTATGGCTGCCATCTGTAGGTGTTACAGGAGGGTCCTCGTAAAGGTCGGCAGAACGGAGGAACAATAACGACAACAAAACGCAGCTCAGTTTTCTCTAGTAAACAGTGTTTGTATTGTTGTAGATTACCCTGACAGCATTAGTAACTCGTCCTCCTGGTTTTTCCCTGTCCCCTGTGTTTGGCAAATAAGTCAAACTGCTGAGTGGGAGTCAGTATGTGGAGACCTTCAGGGGGCAAGTGTGTGGTCACTGCGGTCTGGGAGCTTTTGTTGAGGCCCAGGGGAATCATGCTTTATGTGCCGAGGGGGAATTCTGCTGCCTTCTTCAGTGCCTGAAGCTGTTTTACGGGAAACAACCTCAAATGGAAGTAAATAAAAAGGAGGGTCAAAAATTAAGAAAGATATAGATGAATACATGAAATAAAAAGCAATAAACCTTCTTATCACATCCTATAAAAATGTCATTTTTCACTATATATTTGTTTTTTCTAATATTTAATTATGAGAGATATTGTTTTCCCAATATTTGATTTTTCTGTTCCCAAACCCCACAAACAGCATATTTTACCCAAAAGTATGCTAAAAAATGTGCTATAACGTAATCATCTCGTCTGATACTAGACTTCAGATTTAAAAAAAAAAAAAAAAATGCAATATTTATTTATTTATTTATTTTTTTTGTTACAACGTGTTGTTAATAAATCTGCTTTCCCAGTGTTTAAACTTCCAAATTCTTCATTTGAACCCCATTAGTATGGATTTGTTCTTGGATACTTCGTATCATTTTTAATTTTTAGTGAAATATTTTCCAGTGTTTGATTTAAGATGTCTTGTTCCACAATTTAATTAAATAAAAATATACATTTAAAAAAACATTAAAACGTACTTTGAGTGTTCTGATGCATGTGTTTTTATAATCAAATTATGTACAAATATAACTGATTTATAAAATATGCAGACATACATAAAGATGAGATATGATGTTTGTATACACAGAAATATATACCAGAAATAAATACTTTACACTAGGCTATATCTCCAGTATTGTTTTTGACATACATTAAGGAGGGTATATTTTACATAAAACTATGCTATGAAGTGTGATACAACATCATCATCATGCCTGATACTAGCCTTTAGATTTTAAAAAAAATGCAATATTTAACTTTTTTTAATACTTTTTTTTTTAATAATCTTTCACTGTAAGGCAATTAAGAGAGTTCATTGAGAAAATATTATTTCACTATTTATACTTCAATAATGTTTGACATTTCTGTGTAATGCTTTGCAATTTCTGCGCAAAAATTGTTTCTACACCAGATTTTCCAAATTCAAAATGTGTGGGACTAAATACTATATACCTATATACTAATACTATATATACATATACTGATCTGGAATAAAAGAGTAGAAATATCTCAATAAAGCACTGATGATGATTTTTAACGCCGATCTTATTTGAAATGCATTAGAGGTCATTGATTAGTCGTGATCTCAGCGCTCTTGCTGGTGTTGATGCTATACTCCTGCCTACAGTGCATACTAATAGGTTTTCTTTGGCCCGCTGCTGTACACTGAGCATTAGTGATGTCACTGCTTTTGTTGTCCTATAGCTTCAGCCTACACAAAACAAACCAGCTTTTTACAGAGGCTTTCAAAGCAAGACGCAAAAAGAGGGCTGAACAAACATCGTGGTGGAAATGACTTTCACTAGTGCCAGTGTGATCATCTCAAAGTGTCGTAGTGCTTTACACTGTGTCTGTGTGTGTGTGAAGTTTGTTCACTAATAGACATAAATAAATGGCATTCTTCAGTGTGTCCCGCAGCTCTTGATGAACTCTGTGTACCAGCGTTCACACTGCTTGCGCAAGAAGTCTACTTTAATAAATGGCATCCATTAGCATTACAAAGCGCAGTACTAAAACGACGGCTGAGCTGGTGGGCTGGACATCTACAAGGGGGTCTGCGCTCACCTCCTTCCCAGAGCCACACACACACACACACTGGGATCAGATGGATGAGATGGATTATGCTGAAGGATAAAGATAATAGATATAGATAATATGAGATAGACATACAGATGCAATTCCAAACAAGTGTATGGATGCTCGGACTCCTGTGGAAGATCATCCCATGGCAAGCAGCACAACTTACACCTGTAAGTCAAATCTCTTCAAACCTGATGCCACTGCTGAAACCCTTTTTGTTGCAGTTTTTTCTAATATCGAACGTGTTCTAATATGATTTATCACATTTCGTTGCATGCAGCCTTTCCTCAAACTGAGGTGAATAGTCATTTCTAAGGTCATGGAAAACACATGACTGAAGTACACCTTAACATATGTATTTATAAAAATTTAAATGCCATAAAATGTGAAGCTTCCCGTCAGAAATGTAACTTCCACAAAGTGTACATTTAACATGTATGAACTGACCTACATTACTGTGATCCATTTCTTCCAATTGAAAATAACTAATTTCTTTTAAAAATAAATATTTTGATATTACTTTTCAATGAATGCAGTATTTCATGTTAAAGTAGAGATGTGTTATCTGCTGGGAGTAAAATAACAAAAACATTTTCAATGTTAGCTCTTTAGAAACAACCTATACATTCTCTAATTGTTTTTAGACATGAATGCATATTATTATTAAGCTGTGGATTTGGATATATGTTTAGACATCTTTTTGTAAAGGTTGTTGTTGTTTGAAATGTTGATTTGGAGTGTCGGTTTTTGCATTATTACAGTCAAATCTAAACAAAGAGAAAGTTTTTTGTTACACAAAACATTGCAATTCTAATAAAATGTAACAAAAACGAACAGGAATGACTTTTTTCTGGGTCTCTTCTGATTTTAACCACTTATTTCAGTTTTCTTACTCGTTTTGGCTTGAATTGTGTGTGTGTTTATGTGGTTTATGAGGACATTTGCATAATATTTGCATAATAACATGGGTATGACATAGGTATTACACTATGAAGGTGATTTTCAGGGCCCCCGTAACACAAAAGGCTTAAAAAACATATTAAATGGTGTTTTTTTAATCTAAAAGTGTGTGTAGTCTCCTGTAAGGGGTAGGCTTAGGTGTAGGGTCAGTGTAGGACAATACCACATACAGTAGAAACACCATTACACCTATGGAGAGACCCCAGAAACCATGTGTTAGGGTTAGGGTTAGGGTTAGACAGACAAGGCTTAAGCTAGTCCCAGACTAAAATGCATGTTTTAGCGGTCTCAACTGAAAATATTTTACTCTAACATATCTTAAAATACATCAGTGTCATTGTTCTGTCAAGATGGATACCTGAAATATTTTCTTCTAAGGCATTTTTGTAAAAGTTGCTTAAATATCTCAATTTAATTCATTTAACAGGACCTAGTTCTGGCTTAAGCTAAGTCCTGTGTGTGAAACCAGGTCTCGATGTTTTAAGAGTTTAACCCCGTCATTGCTGTGTACTTATTTCTGCATTGTGACAGATTTGTTATTTGTTATATTATTTTTTTTTTTTTTTATGCCCACATTCCAAATGCCATAAAGGTCACCAGCTTTCACAGCATTCTGATGAATCTGTGATTTTTAAAAATTCAAAAAGTAACGTTGTAAATTGAATATGAAAGTATCTTAAAACGTGTATGTTGTTTGTTTGATGTAGACTCCCTCTGTACTTCAGTTCAGTTCTGTTTCTCATGCTTTTAGAAATACATGAATATTTTACCCAGGAATAGGGAACTTAAATTAGAGGAACAAAGTGATAATGGCTTATCATATGTCTGTTTTACTGATAGCTGAGATATCATTTTTGGTATGCATTCTTCATGTTCAAAAGTATTGTAATTTATTTATTCATTTTTACATTTTTGCCCAGATGTGAAGATGTCCCCGGTGCTCTTTGGAGTGATTTTGGCTAATGCAGTGGTAATGTTAGAATCAGTTTTGTTCATCTCATTTATGAAATTCTTCAAGTATGATCTTATTTTGGTGTTTTCTTTTGTGCGCTCAACAATGAAGTTTAAAGGCCTGTGTGAAGCGACTCAATCATGGTCAGACGGGGCAGAAAGAAGACTTTCGGGTGAGTAAACACTGTATTTGTGTCTCTCAGACAATAATTAAGCCTATAAAGACACAGTGTGTTCTGTCATCTGATTGATAGTGTATTTTTAGCAAATAAAAGGCTTTTTAGTTGTAAAAACATCCACCTTCAGGTCATGGTTAATGTGACTTTTTGCTGTGAAATCATTACTGATTTGCATAAAAAAAAAAAAAAAAATATATATATATATATATATATAAAGATGATACTGGGCTAAAGCAGCTTAAGTTTACTTGATTTTATATATATATATATATATATGTGGAAACTGACATTTTTCTCCATTCATGGCTCTGATGAGCGCCGTATTTCTGTCTTTATCGTTAATGAGACATAAAATCCTGATTCACAAGATCTCAACCTGTTGCAGATGTGCCAGACTCACACGTTCTGGTCCAGGAGGAGGCGGTGTACCATCTTGTGAACACATCGTTCACTTTCAAAGAGGCTCAGCGTTACTGCCGTGGTCAGTCCAGCGGTCTCACAACCTCAGGGGTCAAAGAGGACGAGGAGGGGGCCCGGACGTTACTCTCTAAATCCAGGCTTCAGAGCCCCGTTTGGTTTGAAAGCAACAAAAAACAGAACCCAACAACTCATCTGACCCTTCCCAAACAAAGTAAGATTATGTTGGTTCTAATGTCAGTATGTGTCATGAGTAGCATGGGTATTTTTGTAGCCAAGCCTAATTTTTGCTTTTCTGCCAAAAATCATTAGGATGTTAAATAAATGTCATGTTCCACGAAGATATTTTGTAAATGTCCTGCCGTAAATATATCAACAAATCATACATAGCTTATTCAGCTTTCAGGCCATGTTTAAATCTCAGTTTTAAACAGTTGACCCCTATGACTGGTTTTGTGGCGCAGGGTCAAATATCTCTGAGAAATTAAGTGGATATCTCTGTAACTTTACAGAAACGATCCTCAGAGGACTATCTTTCACATCTATGGACGGCTATGCTCGTGTGAACGCGTCTTTCCCGCCGCTGTCCGCGGTGAGTGTTTGCTTGCGCGTGCAGTGGGACCCGCGGCGCGATGACGTGTCCACGGTGTTCTCATACGCAGCGCGCGAATTTGTCAACGAATTCCAGCTGCGCGGGAAGACAGACAACGAGAAAGTCCGCCTGGCGCTTCTCGTTCAAGGACAGCATCACGGCTACAAAGCCGAGCTCCCCGTGGATGGAGACTGGCACCATGTTTGCGTCACGTGGCGCTCGAGCAACGGATTGTGGGCCATTTACGTGGACGGAGAAACGGGAGATTCGGAGAAAGGGAAAGCTCGGGGAAACGGAAGGGATATCCACGGAGACGGGATATTTATATTGGGCCAAGACCAGGATACTTTCGGTGGGAATTTCACGGAGCCGTTTTTTGGAAACATAACTGATCTGAGCGTCTGGGATGAAGCTCTGGAGTTAGACCAGGTGACGGCCCTGCGCACCTGCGCACAGCTGACCAAGCACACAGCCTTATTCAGGTGGCACGACTGGAGCCTCGCTGTCCATCAGTCTGTCCAGAATGTGTCTGCTACACTCACCTGTCCAGGTCAGCTTCATTTAGCCATCCATCAGTCAAAAAAACAACAACAACAAAAATATATATATATAATTTTTACATTATATATTATAAGCATATTTAGTATCATTATGTAGAGCTGTCAAACGATTAATCGCGATTAATCGCATCCAAAATAAAAGTTTTTCTTTACATAATATATGCGTT
>JAUCMS010000145.1:17101917-17132191 GCA_032357445.1 Enteromius radiatus | reverse complement strand
GCAAGCCTTTTCCAGTTTAGACAGCTCTTAACATTTATTTTAATCTAGGACTAGTCTTAAACCCTGTTTGGGAAACTTCCCCATAGTGTCCCAGATATACTGGACACCTATTTTATTTCACTATATTACAATTAAATCTTAACGTAATGATGACTATACATAACTATATATCATTGAAAAAGTCTAAGACTCCTAAATAGATATTATTCCTCCGTTTTTTTGTTAAAAATGATGTAGGAGCAGTAATAAATTAATTTATGACAAGAGTGCAATGGCACTTGGTAGCTATTTCTGGTATAACACCTAAACAAAACTTTTTTTTTATATCAACTTCAAATTTGGAGCATAACCTTTTTTAAATATACTGCTTTAATTTTATATCAAATCTGGATTAAAAACGATTTCGTAAAGTATTTATATAAAATTCAATAAAAAATGTAATGCCGTACATTTTCTTTACAGTAAATCATTTTCTATACTTTCATTTTTTCTTTATGATTTCACTTCAGCAATACTCTATTGATTATCTTCTTTAAAAAGAGCCCAACCTTATGTCTGTATTCTAAAGCATTCATAAATTTAATTTATGTTTGAATAGTGCACTTTCACGTCTATGTTCAAGAAGGGGGGGGGGGGGGGGGCATTATATTCAATAACATCATGATATTCTGTAGAGCTGCTTTTAAAACCATATTGTGAAAAGCACTATACAGATCAGACTGACTTGACTTGATCTGACAGTATGATCTTGTGTTTCAGGGGGTTCAGCTGACAGCCTTTAAGCCCTCAGGTAAAGTGTTTCACATGAACCTGTTGCTGTAAGGTAACGCGTGTCCACATTGAATCTCTAGGGGGCGTACTAGTTCCTCACCAGCACTTTTCTCTATTTGAATCCATTAACATCTGAGCTTGAAAACAGAATCGCGGTTTGGTGTTTTAAAATTCATGCTGATTTTTGCCGTTCTGCTTCACCGCAGTCTGTTGAGAGGAAGACTCCGCTGCGGTTCTGCATGGACTCGTGACTTACCCTGGGATGAAGACGTAGCTCGTTCTGCCTCCTCCGCAATCCTGCAGGCCGTCTCGTTCCCTGAGCTCAGTCTGTGTTGAGTGAGTAAGGCTTTTCTGGTAAACATGAATCCACTCTTTCAGCAAATGTTCAATGAGACCGCGCTCAGCACGCAGCGTAAAGACTCCTCAGTGTTGTGTGTAGAGATGTTTCCAGAGGCTCACAGTACTAAAAATAGACAACTTGAGCATCATCACATCATTAATCATGACCAGACAACAGAATGAGTTGTTAGTGACTTTTGACTTTGGTTGGGAACGAGCGGCCCATCTCAAGAGATTTACATGCAGGATTTTGCAAAATAAGAAAACTGTGGACAATGAAACCTATCAGATGAGCTTTCTTAAGAGACTGTATCTATATATCATTATATCAAAATCTGTAACACTTTACTTTAAGGTGTCCATAATACAGTTATTACCTAGTAAGTACTTAGTAGTTGTACTTACATAAAACTAAATTCTATTTTCTAAAACATAATATAGATGTAACAGACAGCTACTGTTACACGTTACAGGCCGAGTCTGTTGCACAGATACTTATGTAACCAAATGATTGTCACATATGTGTTGCAGACTTCATACAAGTACACAGACATAAGCTACTTAAAATAAAGTGTATCAAGAGTGTACTTAAGTGTAACTATCTGTGTAACAGACTCGATCTGTAACATTTGTAACAATAGCTGTCTGTTACATTTTCATAATTACAAACTGTTAGAACTTAGTTACATGATAAGTACATTTATTTCATTTATTAAGTGCAATGGTCTAATTAGGTAATTACTCTGTATTATTATGGCAACTTAAAATAAAGCATTGCAAAAAGTATTTAGTGCTCAAAATAGCAAGCTGTCTCATCATGACAGCATTTATTTTGAATGATTTATCCATGCTTTAATTCTACTACCCAGTTGAAATAACTCAAACATGTAAATAAGTATTTTATTGTAACGGGCATTCCCTATTTTTATACAATGCATTATGTATTACTTTTTTACTCCCGCTATTAAAACTAATTTGTTTGTTTTGATGTGGAAGGTGTGTGTTTCTGTAAACATACTGATTATTTTATTTTCAAGTGATACACTCAATTAGAATAAAACTGAATAGAAAAATAATTGGTTCAAATGGATTTCAAAAGAAGCACTCTCTCTTTATACGCTCACAAAGGTGGCAACATGTGTGAATGTTTTCTGACCTTCCCATAACCTCTTTTTATTGGCTCGCTGAAGAGACACTCAGAGCGGAGCAGCATGTCTGTCTTTAGAAACAGACCCATTCAAAGTAAGATTGCTTTTAGACCCGCCACACACACGCTCACTGTCACTGTCATTTATTTTTATTTTATTGCAACCTACATTTCTTTCAGTTAAACGCGAAGACAAATAAATGTGTAATCTATGTAAAAATGTGCTTTAAATAGTTAGTTACAGATACTGTTAATTACATTGTTTCAATAAATACCTTCTTTTGTTTCATTTTTGGACAGGCCCTTTTGGAATGTTTATTTTTAAATACCAACTTAATAAATGTATTCAAAAAACAAAGAAATCACAATACTCATCATCCATTCAAAAGCACAGGAGAGCATTAAAGACTACAGAGATCACGCTTAGCCAAGAAAATAACGGCACAGAGAAGAAAACACCTCCGCGCCCAACAGTGATTGTCATGCTCAAATGATTTTAAAAGAATACAAATGAAAAAAATTCTGTACAATCGTCACATAAGAAAGAATTGCCTTTGGAAAACTGTTTCTGCGCGTATGGCTTATACTCTCAAAGCAGTGTCACTTTCAGACGGCGGTGGACCTCTTGGAGTGCAGCATTTCTATGAGCAGATTGTTGCAGGGCACTTCTCCACACAGGTGCTTGTAGCACAGGAAGTCCTCGGCCTGCGCGCTGAGAGACCGGACCTCTGGCAGCCGCAGGATCAGCTGACTGAAGCGGTCCAGACACTGAGGGTAAGAGTAGAGCGTGTACTCCAGCAGAGCGCTGTTCACCTGCTCCTGAACGCTCTCCACGTACTGCTGGTTCTCCAGGAGCTTCACGTCTGCAGACCAGACACAAATCGTTACACAATTCTCATTTAGTGCTCAGATATGATTTTTGTGTGTTTTCAGTAAGCCCCCCCCCCCCTTAGTTACTGTTGCTCCCTCAGACAAACAAACATTAACCCACAATGTCTTTGAACACAGAAGGCCATCAAATGGCAATGAAATATTCCATAGAGTTATTTATGAAGTATATAAAAATAAATACGGTGGATATCTTGGAAGTGAGGGTTTACAGATCACTGTGCAAGTGGAGAAGTCTCGTATTAAACTTTTAATCAGTCATCACAATTGTAATACCAATCACTGGTATTAGTGTCGCATGTACCCCAGGCATATGGTTTTTCTTTTTTTGAAGCATAAACTCCATAAAAACGATGTAAGCTTCAGGTCTTCCAGTGTTTCTCTGTGGCGCTGAAACCTACAGATGAGTCTGAGTTCCGCCCTCCATGCAACTGATACTCGACTGCCATTGGCTCGTCTGCGTTCGAGGGGAGGGGCTTACCGATACATTACAGAACACAGCAAGTTAGCATATAGAGTATACTGAAATGAGTTTTTAACCCTGCAGAAGTGATGAGGATCAAGACGAGCGTACGGAAAAGGACTAGTTTTCTGTCACCTAGCGATGGCAGAAGCTTTGAATCAATTCAGTATTATTTTGGTTTACACTATGATTTACTCCAAACACTTCACACTCTTGATGGCTGCTGGTGTGGAAGCTTGCTGAATAAACAATAAAAAAATTCATTGCAATTTTTTTCTCACAATTTCGACTTTACATCTTACAATTATGAGAAAAATGTCAGAATTTTGATATAAAAACTCCCAATTGTGAGAAAAAAAACGGCGGGATATAAACTTGCAATTGTGAGTACATATCCCGCAATTCTGATTTTTTAAATTCACTATTGCAAGTTTATATCTCACGATTCTGAGAAGAGTCGGAGTTTTGAGTTTATGTGATTGCAAGAAAATACCTCACAATTGCTTTTTTTATTCAGTTGCAGAAATGGACTTCCATAAACTGTGTGAATGCAACAAAAACACATGCCAAACATGCATAAAAACAGCTTTTTGTTGTTTTATTGAAATACTAATCCAACAAATGCAATACCTAATGAATGTTTTTAAATATAATAAGTGTCTGTGTTGTTCTATTATTATTATTATTATTATTATTGTTCTGTGGAAGGCTTGGTTAAACAGGATGACTATCGAGTAGCACTCTTCCCTTCACTGTGGCCATAGCCCTCTCACACATCATGATCTCAACAACAACATTGTGAAGCAAAGAGGAAACTGACAACATGCTGACAGAGAAGAAGAAAAAGCAGCAAGTCTTATTTTTCAAGAAATTCACACAGTAACTACATTGATCTAAAAGTTACTTTTCAAAATAAGCTTGCATTATAAAACATTTAAAATCACATTTGAGTGGTCCCAACCCAAAATTTGGTCATGTGAGAGAAGAAATCAGATTTGGGCAGTCTGAACATAGTCATATAATCCAAGCAGAGATGTGTGTGTGTTTTACGCTGTAGTCTGTCTCTGCATGTGTGTGTGTGTGTGTGTGTGTGTTTTTGGACAACAATAGCCAGGCCCATTAATGGAGCACTTTAAAGCATTAGCAGAGCTCATCAGAAGAGCCATTCACACAGTAATTAACATGTTGAATAATCTTTTCAGTGTGTTTGAAGGACACAAATTACTCAATAAAGCTTCTTCCATTTAGGCAAAGAATGAAAAAAATCAATGTGACAGTGAGAGGAGATGACAAATTCTTTCGCTTTCAAATGCTGTTTTCTCTTTTCTGCTGTTTGTTTATTGTGCCTAATGAAATTGAAATCAGACATTTCTAGGATAAGATTTGATGATGGGTATTTATTTATTTCATTCGGTGCCCACTATATTCGAGAAACTACTGTATTTACGATATAATGATTACAAATAGTGCCTCCAAAATGCACATAGGTTGGAAATATTGCTTAAATGATGTTTCCATTAGTAACTAGAAGATCAAATTAAATCTTTAAACCCACACACACTGGCATATGTTTAAAGTCACTAAATAATGTAGGTCAGAAGAGTTTTTTTTTTTTTTTAGGAATGTCAGGATGTAACATTTGTGTTGGAGCGATACAAATCTTAAAATGTTATAATTTTACACAATGTATTACTTTTTTTTTGTCCAGTCAGTGGTTTGACATTTTGGTGTTGTTTTTGACATAGTTTCGTTTAGTAACTAATCAGCTTCTCACTCTTTCATGACAAGATCCACTGTGACAACTTACCCCATCTAAGCTACGTATGCTGACACATAAAATCATCCCGAATTGTCCTTTTTAAGACTTCAAAGCTTCTCACTATTCTTCACTATGACTTCCCCAGTTGTTTGTGATCTACTAAAATTAAGGATATTTATTATTTGATATTATCCTATTTGATCAATGATATTATATTATTGTTTAATATTATATTTTGTTAATTAATATTTGTATTAATGTCTACATTTTGGAGCTTGGCATCATAATGAATATATAAATAATCATAGAATGTATAAAAATTTGCATTTTTTTGTCACTTCGTTTGACTTCATGCTTGTTTTTATTTTAAATAACTTTTTAAAAATTGTCATTAAGTTAGCTGAAGCACACCAGCTGAGAACGGTCTGTGATATATATATATAAAATATACAACCCTGCCTGTTTTTGGCTGCTTGTGTTCACTGCATCATTTTTCTTCAGTGTAGACGGTCACTGAAATTAAAAGCGTGTGAATAGGATGCAGTGCTACTCACTGGGGTTAAAGAGGATGAGAAACTTCAGACAGGCCATCTCTCTCCTGTCCACCTGCAGCAGCTGCAGTCTCCTGGCCAGCTCCTGTCCTCTCTGAACCATGCTGGCCAGAGGAGGTCCTGTGTCAGACACGGCCGACAGGTCCACCTGCAGCACACAGCACCTTCACATCTCCTGCTTCTCTTCAAACACTGATGCTTTCCTGTAGTGATGACGGTTGGAGACACTCACCTCCTGTCCTGTAATGAGTAGCAGGCTGCTCTCTCTCCCATGATGCACCTGTCTGCAGATATGATCCAGAAGCAGCAGCTCACTCCAGCAGTTATGCAGCAGTCGCATCTGATCTCCCACCTAAACCAGGAGAAATCAAGAGTTACTGCATGCTTACAGTTACAGGCGATACTTTGTTGGGAATCATCCCTCATGTCACACACGTGACTTTCTTTCATCTGTACATCACATAAAACCCCGTCTTTATGTCCAGACAATGGCATTTAATGGTGTTGTTAAATTAAATACTAATACTAGGAAGAACTGAAGCTAAAAAAAAACATATATGAGATTATAATATAATAAGATAAGATAAATACAATAATAGCATAGAAATAATGCTAAATAATATTAATAATACTACTAAATAAATTGGCCTCCACTGATTGGAAAAAAAAAAACAGATATGGAATATATTTAGAAAAAGTTCTTCTGTCCACACAATGAAGATGAAGGGGTCAAAACCATCATTAGAGACCTTTGACCTTCATTGTAGGGACAAAAAAACAGAGATAGGTTTCAAAAGAGCTTCTTTTGAGTTCCATACAAGACATAACTGTGTGCACCTGTGATAAAAGCTACTTTTTTTAGTGAAAATCAAACGATATTACAAATAGGCCTAATAGTTCAAAGCTTTGCCAACAACACAAAAACCCAAACAACAATAAAGCTACGGTTTTCCTCAAAGCCTGAGCGAGTCTAAAACCCGGAGAAATACAACCCTTGTGTACAGATGAACAGCTAGATCATAAAAGGAGCGAATGAGAGTCCTTGTGACAAGCAGCCATCGAGCGCACACCCAGTGTGCTGTATTTATGAGCGCCAAACGATGACCTCTGGCCCCTTCTCACCTCTTGTCCCTCGTCTTCCTCCCCCACTCCGTCCGTATACAGTACGCTGCGTTTTGAAGGCCACGTTGTGTCAGTATTACACACAGTAATAGCCCTAGCCAGTGAAGCCCTGATAGAAGCGTAGCGCTACATATATCAGCCGCAGCCCCGACAAAATTACTCAGACCGTATATCCACAGCCTGGAGCCCCGGAAGCCTGACCTCTCTCGTACCCTCCCCTTCACCTACACAAACACGCACTAAATAGAGTTCATTAAAGCGCTTTTGCACATTTTCAACATCGCACGACGATACCTTTCAGCAGTCAGGAACAATTGGCGAGCTATCGCTGCGCGGAATGTAATTAAGTGTTTCTGCAGGAGTCTGGCATGCGTTTTCAAACTCTGACACATTCGATGCTAGCAATAGCAGAACGCTGGTTGCCATGGCTGCGGAACGGAATGAATCCGTACAGGTGTGGATTAGCAAAAACAAAGTTTGAAATTCTACATGATTTGCTTGAATTCATCGACCGAATCCTCCGTCTAATGTGAGTCGAGGCTGATGATTAAGAGGTGGGAGCTTTGTGAGGGCAAATTCTAAGCATGTCAACACTGTATCGGATGCAAGAATCACAGCAACAGCCAATCCTTTGCGATTTGCAACACTCCCTGATGTGATTATAGCAACTGAGTGTCCACTTGAGAAATTCCCTTTTTTCTCACAGGGTGTTAAGATCCATCTAAAGCCTTCTGGAAACTGACTTTGACGCGTTTCAGTGATACCACTACATTAGGAATATTAAACATGCTGCAACAAAACATTCGCAATATCTAGTGTCCCTAAATGTTATCTTTCGGTAAGATACGTGGTTTGGCCGACAAAATAGCAGAGTTTCTTCAAAATAGCATTAGACAAAACAGCACAGAGGAGCATTTGGATGATCAGAGATGTATAAACACACGCACGCACGCTTCATCTAATCTCAGAGCTGTACCTTTAGTTCCTTGAAGAAGACACAGCTTCTTGCCCACTCAACTATTGAGAACAACGTCTGATCTGCCATGACACACAACAGGCTGAAGGGCCGAGGTTTGTCCAGCTTCCCTTTGCCGCTTTGCTCCTGGTGAAGGTACGCGCAGATCTTCTCTCTCACCTGGAGTCATGAAGCAAAACAAAGAACAATCCAGAAGTCAATGATTTGATTGATTTTTTATTTTATATCGAAATAAATGTCACATAATCTAGTGGTAAAGCTAATTAATGCACTAACAATGACCAAGAAATTTGTTTAAGTATTTATTCATTTTTAAAAAGAATACACTGCTGTTTGTAAAGGTCCATTAAATATTGTAGTAACACTTTACAATAAGGTTCATTAGTTCAGCTAACATGATGTTACAAGCTAAGAGCTTGTGTTTTTTACATTAGTTAACACACTGCGAGTTAACATCAACTAACAATAAACAACGTTTTTATTAACTAACATTAACAAAGATGAATAAATACATGCACTATTGTTCATGATGCATTACCTAATGTTAACAAATATATTATTTATATATATTATTTTTAATTGTTTTATTTGTAATTGAGTTTGTACAGTTGTATTAATGAATGTTTAAATGAAGAAGATTAATAAATGCAATTTATTACAGCTATTTAAACTTTATCACAGCAATAAATCCAGTTTATTTTACTGTTAGTACACGTTAACTAACAAACTGTATTAACTATTGGAATAAAACAAATGGAAGTGATACCAAAACATCACATGAAAATATAGAACATCCAATTCATAAAAAACATGAATAGTAATAATAGCTAAATAAATAAAAATACAAATGTTACACTTGTCTTTGTTCTGTTTTGACCATCTAAAAGTTAGAAAAGGTTTAAATTGAACAATGCACATTTAAAGGGATTTCAAGGGATGCCTTTAAAGGGATAGTTCAACCAAAAATAAAAACCCAACAATTCAATATCGATTCCAATGTTCAATGTTGACTTCAATACATACTATATACTACATACAGCCTGCTTACAAGCCTCCTTCATAACATATCCCTTTGTGTTCAGCAGAACAAAGACATTCATACAGATTTGACCGACTTTTCATTTTTGGGTGAACTATTCCTTTAAAAGTCAATTAATTTTTTGAACTAGCCTACTAGAAAAAAACCCATTTTGTTCAAGTCTGACTAAAATTGGTTGCACTCATTTAAATCATATTTATAGGCTAAATAAAGTAGATTTTCCCCGCTTTTCAGTGTGAAGCGACTCCTCTCCAGATGATTTGACTCGTACCTGCTCCTCGTCTGGATCACAGCTGACCAGCTCCAGCACCAGCGGGGGCAGGCCGGGGTTCATGGGGCTGGTGTGTGGAGACGCAGGCATGCAGCCGTCAGGGTAAGGGTACCCCAGTGAGGAGTCTGGTGAACTGGAGTACACGTCTGGGTATTCGGCTTTAATCGATCTGCTGGATAAGGAGGGAGCAGTGTACTGGTACTGAGCCGGGAACGAGCCATAGCTCTGCAGCGCCACACCCAGCGCCGGGGGGCAGAGAGGAGGGCAGTCGTACTCCGGAGACGACAGCGAAGTGGGATGGAGACCTGAGAGCGATCCGGGAAGAGGGTACTCAGTCTGGCTGCTGGACAGGAGCGATGGGTTGGCCTCTATCTTAAAGCCGCTGGCTCTGATTAAAGCTCTCTTCTGCTGTTTCAGGGCACGGTCCCGCTTGTACATGGGACCGAACTTGTTCCTTCCTCCTCTCATTCGATCTGCCCGGACAGCTGGGAGGAAAGAGAGCCAGGGTGTTACGGGATGCACATCAAACTTATCAAATATTGTGTACATTTTGCAGACATGCAGCGTAAGCCTATTTTAGGTGGCTTAAAGTGGAGCAAAAGCCAAATAAAGCAAGGAATGCTTGGCATGGTTTTGCTTCACTAAGTCAGGGAAAAAGCAAATGGATATTTCTCTTCATATGGACATTTTCCGGGCTGGTTTTTGTGAACTCTCAACATTAATAGTCTTATCAGCGCGTGAGGAATGTGTCACAGGCGCGCGGAAACAGGTGCTTCTCTGCACTCGGCCTGAGAATCGCGCGGCCAGAGAGCAAAATAACACATGCACAAGAATATTTTCCATCCCTGAACATTTTGAATAACATTTCATAATAATTATTATGATTAATTTGGAAGAAAATAAGCTTGTGTCACATGTTCATAAATATAATGAAATATATAAAATATAATATCATTTTTAATAATAAAATATATATTTTTTTTTAACAAGATGTTGCTCATTTATATTTTTTCTTTTCATCCACTGGCTTTAAACTCCATAATGAGTGTCATTAAACATGATGAAATATTGCAACTAATGCATTTTCTCCAGATATGCTTGATGAAACATAACTTAAACACAAGAATTATATAATAAGCATTAAATTCTCAGGTTCAACTTGATATCACAACATAATCATGGCATTCAGGGGAAGATATTTTATAGATTCGATGTAAGTTTCCTATGATGAAGCGCGGCTCACCCTCGAGTCTCATGCCGACGCTGAGGCACTTCTGAAAGCGACAGAAGGGGCATCTCTTCCTCTGGGTTTTGTCAATGCCACAGTCCTGGTTCTGTGTGCACGTGTATCTCTTGTTATTCTGAACCGTCCTCTTGAAAAAACCCTGTCAGGATAATGCACACAAACAAGAATTAGATATTCTGTTTAAAACAACAGCATAACACCCTATGATCATATCGAGCTGCTCAAACCACCTAAAACCCAGGAATATGAATGTCAATAGTCTGTTGACAGGCATGCATTTGCATACATAATGAAACCAAAAATATATTGGGTTACACTTTATTCCTTGTTACAGTGCAATCATTACATTTAAGGTAGCTACTAAGTAACAACACGAGCTTAGGGTTTTGTTTAGAGTTATTTGCATGCGTATTCATAACACAGTGTTATGCGTAACAAGGACACCGTAAAATAAAGCGCTACCAAATGCAGTTAAAATGATTAAATAAATTGCGTTAAAATGAACAAAGACTGTTATGTAATCACGAAATCCTTCACTGTTAATATAGGCTCGTTTCTGAAATGTTTACAATAAAGCAAGTTCGTAACAAAAGAGAAATTGTCTCGTACCTTGCAGCTTTCGCAGGTAAGAAGGCCGTAATGATATCCGGACACTTTATCTCCACACACCGGACACAACTCCTCCAGCTCCTCATCTGCTGTGAAGTCCATCACCCTCTCAGATGCGCCTGAGACCGAGCAACAGAGCACGTGCTTCCGTTACAGATTTGATTTGATTTGATAAACCTCTCTTTCAATTTCATATATTATTATTATATTTAAAAAAAAAAAGTGCGACTTACAAATAGCTTACATTATTATTAGTTCATGTGTGCACGTGCGTTCTGACCACATTATGGCTAGTAGCTATTATAATCATCTAAACATCACATCAGTTCCACAAGACAACTTTATCACATAAAATAAGGCATACCTTAGCGTATCCCTGAACAGTGATCAAATAAAACGAAAACTGTAAAAGTATCAAATAAAAAAGATGATACTGATAAAAAAAAAAAGAGAGCAGCCTATAATGTTGGAGATTTAGAGCTCTCTGTGCGTCGGTTTAGTCTGGACACGCAGAGGAAAAGATGGATCTGATCATATTGACTCTTGTCATGCCTCCTATATGGACACGACCACCCACCCACCGACCAACTCCCACGCCCACTTCACTACACACACACACGCATGTTGGTTTTTTGTGATTTATGGGGTGTCTCCATAGGTGTTTCTACTGTACAGACTGTATGTGGTATTGTCCTACACCGACCCTACACCTAAACCTACCCCTTACAGGAAACTGTGCATTTTTAGATTTTCAAAAAGACACCGTTTAGTATGTTTTTTAAGCCTTTTGAATTACGGGACACTGAAAATGTCATCATAAAACACGTACATATAGTAATACCTAACCATTTGTGCCTTAAACCACATAAACACACACACACACACACACACACAACACGAGCTAAATAAGAATAACGAACTGAGGTGGGATATTATCAAAAGGAACTGTAATTTAAATAGCAACAATTATGTAATTGTAGCTACTTTTACCATAATTGTATTAATTATCATTTACTGGCAAATGAATTCATATTTACGATGAAGCGATTTTTATTATATGGAAATTAAAACTGCAGACCGAATATCTGAAGTGTTGAAATAGCTAATAAAGCCTAATAAAATGAGTCTAATTAATGTTCTGAATGTTTTAGAAAAGATCATTGCCGCTTTGTGCATTTTTTAATATAAAGAATATATCAATGTAAAGCTTGATCCAGTGAAGAAATGGCCGCTTACGCAGATTTTAATGGATGGCATAAATGGATGATTTTTCTTTTTAATAACCTTTTCAACGTCGGTGCCAGTTTAATTTAATATTTGGACCTATTTAACCACAATATTCACTTTGTCTACCTTCATAAAAGAACAAGAGATATCTGACATGCTATCCCACAGGCTACATAATATCTTTAGACTAAATAAAAATGCCAAATCAAACATAATAGTGTTTTAATTATATAAGCCTTATAAATTCTTAGAGAAACGACGCGTCTGAATCTGCGCCGTTAAGACAATTTTATAGCATATTATAGACGCTTGTTCAGGTTGCCTGTTAATCTGTCTGTATTTCTGTTTTAGCTAGGCTATCATATGTAATTGGTTGTGCTTCACAGCGTGAGAA
Source organism: Enteromius radiatus (assembly GCA_032357445.1). Lineage (NCBI taxonomy): Eukaryota > Metazoa > Chordata > Actinopteri > Cypriniformes > Cyprinidae > Enteromius > Enteromius radiatus. Next base: position 17,119,389 of record JAUCMS010000145.1, on the reverse strand, counting down.
CTCAAACTTCAAAAAAAGACGGAGACGAAAGAGGCAAAGCGAAGCGCATTTTTTCTCTTTTCTCAATGATTGTTTTCCAAACCTTACCGTAAATCTGCGCTTCAGACGAGCGTCTTTATCATTCAGCTCCGGTGATTTCCAGCCCTTCAGAAACTTCAGGAGCGAATCTAACAGGTCTGAGGTCTTCCTCGGTGTCTGAACGTCTTCCTCCGCGCTGGATCAGAGTATTAGAGAGGTCTTTATTGGATAGCGCGCTCATGTGACAGCTCTCCTGAAGATGATGCGCGCCAGTCCTTTTTATTATCAGACCAGCAGAAAAAAAAAGAAAGAAAGAAAGAAAGAAAGAAAGGCTTGTCCATTCACACTTACTGATACAGTATTTACATTTTGTTATTTTAGTTGTTTTTATTGTTTATTCTCTCGCGCTTCGTTGTTTTAAAATAAGTTTATTATTATCCACTGATATGATTACCTTACTTATTGGCTGATATAATTATGTTGGCATCTCTACAAACCAAGGTTATCCTACACCAAGACTTAAAACAGTTATAGCCTGAAATATACAATAATATATATATATATATATATATATATCAAGAAAAATATATAAAAAAGGTAATTTACGTAACACTCGTTATTTATCTTCCGTCCAGATGCATTTACAAAAATAAATTACACTTTAGCAATTAATATGTTGATATGAAAACCATAAACCACAGGTTTATTATAGACAGACGCTGTTTGTCATCGTTAGGCTTCTTTATGTAGCCCAGTTATATTCATTTGTTGAATTGAAATAAACTTTAAAAACTTAGTGTACCTTGAGAACCTTTTAAAAAAATATTACTATTGTGTGAAAATGAAAGCAACACATTTAAGTTATTTTTCTCCCTACATTTCCAATGTATTGCACGAAATTGAATGCGTTTCACAAATCAAATTGATTGCAAAGATTACATTTCTATGAACTCCCGTGTGTTTTTGAAAAGGATTTTTTTTCTTTGAGAAAACATCTCAGACGTCCATTATTCGCATCATATCAATGATAAATAGACTAGTGGGAACGGGATGCAGGCCTACTCTTAGGCTTGGTCTATATATGCAACTTTACAAAAGCATGCGTATTATTTTCTGTTGCGTGCTTATTCGTAATGCGTAATAAAACAAAGACAGCTGCAATGATTTATAGCATGTGGATGCTGAGTGACTGGAGTCAGATCTCCAGTGTAAATTGTGTTAGTTGTAGGTGAAGTGGCCGTCGCTTCACGCAGTTAAACGCATTGACTGCGTCGCGGTGAGAGTCGTGATAGTGTATCAGTTACCGCTGTCAAGGTTAGCAGTGTTATGCCGGGCTGCTGTGGCTGCACCGCTCGGGTTTGGCGTTCTGTTCCTGATATGAAGCGCTTCACCGCGATGCTTTGACTCCGGAGAGACTATTTTTGCTTGGCGAGCATTCCTCCGTCTTCTGCTGAAACATCAATGTCTGATAGTGAATGAACACAATGAAGACGAGGAGCCACATTTCGTGCTTTGCTGATTTGGCGAGCAGTGGATTTGTTAAGAGAACTAACAAGTGCGCTTAATTGCATTCAATGTGCACTTGTAGTGTAGGCTGCTTCACTTCTGCCTTATTTAAGTTTTTTTATTTGATTATTTTGAAGAAATTAAAGGTGTCACAAGTGTACTTAAATAGACCGCGCTTTCACTTTAAAAAGCCAACTTGTAGTTTTAATATCGTGTGTTTGATAATCTTTAAATTTTAATGCGTTCACTAACACAAGCACATGTAAAGGTACTCTATTATAATTTTAACTGTTGCTCGATATTATATTTAAAAACAATAAATGCACTAAACAAACTTTACAAAAAAATCACTTGTTAATTCGTATTGGTCTGGTTTTTTTAAGAGTGTTAAGGAGAATTGAGCCTATAAACAGTACATTTCATTCATCACTAATAAGGGTACTCAAGCAATTATAGCCGAAGTAAGCTAAGCTTGGCAACAGAACAGAGGTTTATGAATAATGTTTTGACATGCTCTTTCAAATAAAAAGGTTTAATTTAAAACTTTAAAAACAATTTTCAGCTAACATGGGCTGCGTACACACTTTCAGACAGAAACAGGCTTAGATATGCATCCGTACAAAAGTCTTTAAAAGAACTGCATTGCAGACAGTATTTCAGAAGGACATGCAAAGGAAAGAAGAGAAAGAGAAAGAAAGGTAGATGTCAGAAAAATGGGCTGCACACACACACATTGAGGGTGAAAACAGGTTTACAGGCCTAGATATGTATCCATAAAAAAATCTTTAAAAAGATACAAGAAAACACATGCATGCACACAATAGATGCACACACACCTATACGACATGAACAGTTCAATTTCTATTATTTATGAAGTATTCATTCATACTATTTAATGAAATACATTTGTGTTGTGGCTATGGCACATGATTAAAGATAAAAATAACATGATTTATGCTGAAATTACTTGTTTTGTTTTCTTTTTTTATATTAGCACATTTTAGCTGAATGCTGGTAAATCTCATTACTAAAAAACTTTATAGTTTTCACATTTAAAAAACACAAATAAACCCATGCTAATTCATAAGAATATCATTGGATCCCAGCTTATTTTTGGTCATTTACCAAAACATGGCCCATTTTAGCTGGCTTCACCCTACACTTTTCGCACTGTGAATGCTTCTCAATACAATCGGCGCACTTTAACCACATTTCTAAGACAACGCTGTTTTTTTTTTTTATTAATCTTAAAGATGTACTTAAAGCGATAGTTCACACAAGAAAAGATGAAAACAATCACTGCAAGTTTTTTACAAACCGGTATGAATTTCTTTTTTCTGTTGAACACAAAAGAGGATGTTTTGAATGATGTGACAGCAGCCATTGACTTCCATAGTATTTAAAAGCATTCTTATGTCCAGTTAAGTGCATTTGACATAGGCCTATAATGCATTTACCTGCAAACCACAGCATATCAGATCAAGCAGCATCCGCAAACAAACAACTAGAACTTTTCCGAGCTATTTTCCCAAGGACTTTTAATCAGTTGATCCTTAGGTGGTTTTATTAGATGTCAGCTCTGCTCGAGGTCACACAGGTGTCCTGTACAGGTGTAGCTCATCACAAAATACACCAACATCTCACATCCTTAAGGTGTCACAATACCTTTGTCTTCGTTTAAAACAGCATAATCATTTTTATATACATGTCTCTTGAGCATTTTGGCCCACCTGTATAGGGATTTTTCCTCTGTTTTGAAGAGCCAGTCCTAAATCTCCCAATATAATTGGTCATTTTCTTGAGAATAATGAGTAGTGTTATATTACTAGCTTCAGTAAACCCCTGGCAGTTCCTTCAAGGACTGTGGGTTTTATCAGATGGATGGTATGAATGCATGTATGTATGTTTATAACTGTTTTCTAAAAGCAATCACAATCACTATAAATATCATCATGAAGTGTGTTCAAACTTCCTCCGTCCAGCTGTCACAGCTTCAGTCTCAAACGCTTACACACACGTCACCCTTTGTTCTTTTCGGGGGTGAAAACACAACAGACTGAGATGTTCTGGAAAGGGGGTCGGGGTATTCTTGAGAAATTTTGTGCCCTTGAAGGCTTTCTAAAACCAAGACGTGCTCTTTTCCCGTTTGAGAGATTTACTTTGTCCATAAACAACAATGGCGTGTGCACGTTCTGACAGTCACAAGGCCAATTCCATAGGCAGCCTTGGACACATACGGTATAAATATATTTACCCAAGTAGCAGAGCAGTCTATCTTGACAGGATGTTCATTTCAACAAAGCACACAGAGTATGTCTCAATATAGAAACAATCCTCGTCATACGCTGCTTTAGGAGCGTTATCAGATCTTCTAATTGCCTATAAAACGGTTTAATCGTTGCCACTGTTAGAGTCATATAGAACCCACTTTTGTCCTCAAAAGGAGATTCGAAGACCATGCCTGTCAGCCTTTGGATATGAATAGTATCTAAAGCAGGCGAACCAACATTTTGAGCAAAACTTAGTCCCCTTTGGCCCTCTGTGGACAGTCTCTATATGAGATATCTGGACTCCAGCAGCTGGTAAGATCCAGTGCCAGAAAAGCCTCCTCATCCCCCACATTGTCAAGGCCGCCGCGAGTCTGTAGGTACAGTACACACACACATTCACTCTCTATTTCTCTTCTCATTCATCTCAATGAGTGACCTGACATGCCACATAAGAGAAGCCCTTTAGAAAATACAGTCATGGCCAAATTAGTGCAGCCAGACAATAAGCAGCTTTCACAGTGTCGGTGGTTGCATTAAAGGAGTTTCAAATACCGCTTCTGTATCATTTCTGTTCGGTCCAAAACTTTTGTGCTTATGTTCATGCAGCTCTCCACAACCCCAAATTACACTCATGTTACATGCATAAAATCATGGATGCTAGCAAAGAAAAAAAAATGACGGCAAAAACAGTAATACTGTACAAATAACTGTAATGCAAAACTGAATTTCCAGCATCATTACTGAAGTCTTCAATGTCAATATTCTCGAAAGTTTAAAGTAGGAAATAGTATTTTAAAAAGTAATACTTTAATAATAAAAAAACGTAATGCATACTCCAGTTGTGCTTGTTTTATTTGCAACTGCATATATTTAGAAAAATATGTAGAATATACGTATGTGGCGGTCAATATTGTTGGAATATATATATATATATATATATATAGCCTATATTATGTAATATATACACAGTAGTGAACATTTTAAGTTGATCAGAAACATTCAAAGTTGTCCAAATTATTATTTTTTTTAAATCGCTTTAAATGTTGTAATAATATATATATATATATATACACACACACACACTCACACACATTAGTGCTGAGAAACAGTTTATCATGATTAATTGCTTCCAAAATAAAAGTTTTTGTGTATGTAATATATGTGCGTATACTGTGTGTGATTATTATATGCAGGTATATATTTAAGAAAAATATGTTGTTTATATAATAAATATATTTATATAATATATAAATTATACTAATATGTAAATATTTTCCGAACATATGCTGTATGTGTTTATTTTTATATATACATAATAAATATACATAGCACACACACAAATATAATGTAAGCAAAAACCTTTATTTTGGATATACCATCCGTTAAAAAATACTAATATTCCAATAATTTTGAACGCCACATACATATATCATACATACAGTATATTTATAAACATATGCAGTTGAAAATTAAACAAGGATAACTTGAGTTTGAGTTTTACAGTAAAATACTACTTTCTAAGATCCTATTTTCTACCTCGAAATTTCGTGTTTAATAAAGTGTGATATTTGACATTTCTTTGTATAGCAATTGTTTCTGCATCTTTCTTTTTCAGCGTACACTGATTTGCTGAAAACATTTCTTGTTATTATTATGTGTGTGTGTGATTACTGTTGTTATCATTTTTAATTATGGTAACACTTTATTTTTACTGTTACACCTATTAGTTGCTTATTAGCATGCATATTACTAGAATATTAGCCATTTATTAGTGCTAATTAAGCCTTATTCTACTCCATACCTAAACTTAACAACTACTGCACTAACGATAAATAAACAGCAAATTAAGAATTTATTGAGGGAAAAGTCATGCTACCAAGTGTTACCTTTTCCAAAGTGTTACCTTAATTATTATTACCAGTGATGAGGGGAATGTTGAATTCTTTTTATACAGCTTCTGAAATCTGCAATAATACACACTGTAAAAAAAAATCAATAACATTTACGGTAAACAACAGCAGCAGGTTGCCAGAATTCGGACATAAAAAATACGGTAACAACAGTTTAAATACCGTAATTTGCATTGACAAATGTGAAAATTACACTCATATTACATGCTTAAAATGATGTATGCTATAGCAAAAATATCTATATTTATAACTGATAAACGTTAATATACCAATCTATTAAAGTACTGAAATCTGTTTTGTAGCTTTGAAATATGCTGATAAATGCAGTTAAAGCAGGCGAGAAAGTCACATGATGAACCAAAGCCCATCACAAGCAGCTTGTAAATATAAATATATAGAAGGAGCTCAGAGTCATTCACACAAACACTAAACCCCATCATTAATCTGAAATATACAATAAACATTCATTTTACAACATTACATCTAACACACAACCCTAATAAACATCACTGATGAGAAAAAGCTAAGAAGATACAGTTGCTTTCACATAATAAACAAACAAAGATTTGAAATGCAATTCAGGGAATGATAGTTTACGGGTTTTCCCTGTAAATTTGACAGGAATTGACCATCAACCATTGAACAGGTTTTACCGCAGTTTTTGATTGTTAAAATGACGGTTATGTTTTATATTGCAGCATAACCTCACTTCTTTCCTCTGAAACAAACAAGCAGAAAAACATGAGTGTTTTCTGGTCCTCTGTGTCCTTTCAGACACGCTCCTGGAGTGCGCCGGCTACAGGTGTGGTCCTCTCCTGCTCCATATCTCTTATTTCTCGCCTCTCATCTCATTCCCTTCAACCCTGACACGCGCCGCACGCCTGCCATCTAACACGCCGCACACACTTGAAGAGAAGCCACACACACGCATGTCCTTACCCCTCGACCCTGACACACGCCAAACCGCCTAACTGATAGCAGCCAGCCACACCATTCCCCACCAAAATCCACCAGAACAACACACACACACACACACACACACTTCATCAAGCTGACATGCATTCCGACCGATGCAACCTTGCACGCAAACATTCCTCTATTGCTCATCGCATTGCATAAATGACATCAAACTCCTTTACCAGACTGAATACTGAATACTGAAAAGCATTAATACAGACATCAATTGCATTAGATACGAAAATAAATATCAAAGAAACGATGTCAGCACTCTTCTCAGAACTGCATACTTCTAGGCCATTTTGTTGCAGCCATTCGATTGGACGCCTGAAGTCAGATGACACACAAATATCTGACGGATCTAAGTACTGAAATACTCTTTCTGTGAAGCGTTTTTCTTCAAAAGTGCATTTCTGTAAAATAAAGGTCATTTGTCTTGATACGCTCACATCTTTAAGTGTGTGTAACCAACATGCAGGAGTTGTTATTATGCATAAAAAAAGGGCATTTTATTCCCTTTGCACCTACAAGGTCGTTACCCTCTGTAGGTTTATTTAAAGCAATATACTTAGTAAACTCAAATGAAATGCATTTTCCTCGGTATGCCCATATTTAGAAGTGATTAGTTCATTAGTTGCCTCCTGTGTTCCCCAGCTGTTTTGAGTTCTCCTCGTGTTTGGTCTTGTATTTAATGTCTGTTTCCCCCAGTCTCCAGGGTCAGTCGTTAAGTGTAAAACGTTACTTTATGTTATCGCTCCACGTTTCTATGTTCTTGAGTTTATTGACTGCTTTGATGCTCCTTGTCTCCTGCGATCTGCACATGACACATATACTCTACATATTCGGACACTGACAAAACTTTTATCATTTCAGCTCTTCACGCCACCAGAATAGAATTAAAATATCAAGATGAAATCGATGCAGTTTGTGCAGTTGTAAAAGGCTAAAAAAATATGTACCTCTGTGCACTTTTTGTGCAACACTGTTTACAGTATACTGCGCATTGCATTGCCGTTTTAAAGAGAAATGTCCACTGATTGGCACTAAAACACTGGATCATGGCACATTTTTATTTCATTGCTTCAGTTACATATCGCAGTGTTTCAGAATTGAAATATCCCTGGACTGTCGCTAAAAGACAAAATGCTCTGTTATGCAGGAAATATACCCCACACCAAACCCTAAATCTGCCCAATAGTGTTAACAAATGCTAAACTGATATAAAAATCGTGCTATTTCACAGATCTGAAGTGTTTTGTTGAAGATGTAGTTACACAGGATCGAACCGGAGCTCCTCGTCTCTCTCGAGTACATCTCTGTACTCCGTGAGCTAATGAACAAACCTAGCGTCTATGAAAACACATCGATATGAAGCTGGATATGGGTGATGATATTCTTCAAGTAATTGTGACTTTATTAATGGAAACTCTGTAAATTAGTGTGAAAAGGAATAAAAGGAGTTTTACTGCCTCTAGCGTTTATTTCTTTGGGAAACTGCAGTGATATGTACGTATTTCATGGCTCTGAGATACGTTTATGCCATGAGACCAGCTCTGAAGCATTAGCACTCGTGCGCAAATCAGATCATTTTTTTCCTCTAATAATAATTTAGTGTTATGACAGATGAGGAGCAGAGACCCCTGCGACCTGCAGCTCCCACCACAAGCTAAACCCACTAAACCTGTCCAAACCTCGCCTTCATGAGCGTTTCATCTGCCTCAGCTCTCATGCCGATGTTTCTAAAACTGACAACACAAAGAAATGAATTGCAATGTATTGTAAGTTTTGCATAGTGTGACCTTGAGCGTCAAAACATAAGACAAAATACAAAAGCCCTTCATTAAAGTCTGTGCTCAGCCACTCCTTTCCGCACAGTTTACATGTGCTCCGTTACACTCACTTGACAGCATAGTAATACATTATATATAATATGAACGCTTTGTGCTGCATAGGAGCTGGAATTAGGAGCTGAGAGCCTCAGCCTTGAGGAAGGGTGTAGTTGTGAAGGCCAGATATGAGAGAGACTCATCTACAAAGCAGAGGAGGAGGGAGATGAGGAAGAGGGATGGCGTTTGGCTTTAGCTTGTCGATTGGCCTTGAGAAAGAAGCTACATGCCCTGCACCCCCGACCACGAACACAAAACGTGATGCAAATCCTGACAACCAAGAATTAGTCCCATGATAACCCAAACAGGACATGGTCAGAGAGGTCAGAGGTGACAAACTCTCTTCTATTCCTGCTCTTAATGTCCTTGTCCAAGTTAGAAGATGCACAGATTGATACTCTTAACCCAAATAAATCACACTCTATAATGTTTTTTTATAAAAACCAGGAAAGATTAGCATGACACGAAGACAGATGTTTTACTAAAAGGCATTTTAGTTCTTAAAAAAAGCATAAAGTATCATTCAGATGACAGAAGAATTTGAATCATTTTGATGACTTACATATACATACTGTATATAAGGCTTAATATAGGGTTAAAAATGTCTGTGTTTTTACATGCATTTATAAAAAATGACTCACCCAATAATGAGTATTCATTATTACGACAGGCGAGTAAATGATTTGATTTCAGGTGAGCTCTTGCATTAAACTATGAGTTCCTGAGGCAGGTCAGAGGGGCTTTCATGAATGAAGATGTCAGCTCAGTAAGATTGTTTTGTCTTTATGGCAGGGTGACTGTTGTGTCACGTCTCTACTCAGATGATAAGATGCCTCAGAAAAACACTCATATCAAAGCTCAGCGCTCCGTATGATTCATAAACATACTCTTCAGAAAGAGAAAACAACATCATTCTGATCCAAACACCTTTCTGAGCATAATACGTTTTGGTTTTTTTTCCAAATAATACATTTTTTTCTAAACATTAAAAGGACAAGGTTATAACCCTTTGAGACTTGAGAAGAAAATAAGTATTTTATTAATATAAAGCATTTTTACTGTATATCAATAACTTTCCTTAGATATAAGAAATTATTCAATAAGATTCTGAATAACTGAACATTATGGCAGTTTAAACACCTGCTCTCTGCGTATTAGACCATTTATTTTCATGCCATATGTCTTCTATTCATCTTCTTGGGGAAAATATTTTGCTTTGTTGGAGACATCTTAGAAATTAAATAAGAAAGCTCTCCTATATTTGCCCTCTACTGTCACAACAAAAACTGTCCTTCAGAGCTGAAAGCCTTAAAGTAATGCATGAACTTCTCTCTGAACATTCAGTATTCCACAAATCCTGATGAACGCACGCATCACAGACGGAAATCAACAGGTTTATGAGGCTCCAAACTGAACCCAAACAAACCCAAATCCAAGAGAAACAGATAAACTAAATATATCTGCCGCGAATTAAGATTCTAATGCATAAAACGCAATGGAAAAGGCGATAATTAACAATAATGTTTCAGAACATTTACATTATAAATTTTTTTTTACAAATTATTATTATTATGAATTGTATTATTCATATCATATCATATCATATAAATCATATCATATGTAACATATCACATCATATCATACCATACAAATCACATCACACCACATCACATCATATATCATATCATATCATGTCACATCATTATATCATACCATATACATCACATTACATCACATCAAATCACCTCACACCACACCATATCAATCCAATCATATCATATCATATAAATCACATCACACCACAGCATATCATATTATATATATATAATCCAATCATATCATATACAATCTAATCATATCATATCATATGAATCACAACACACCACATCATATCATATCATACAAATCATATCATATATCATACCATATACATCACACCACACCACACCACATAATATCATATATAATATCATACCATATACATCACATCATATCATATCATATTATATATCATATATCACATCACACCACATCATCATATCATATATCATATCATATCATATCATGTCACATCATATTATATATCATACCACAGCACATAGTATCATATATAATATTATACATCACATCACACCACACCATATCATCATATCATATCATATCATATATCATACCATATACATCACATCACATTACATCACATCACACCACACCACATAGTATCATATATCATACCATATAAATCACATCACACCACAGCATATCATATTATATATATATAATCCAATCATATCATATACAATCTAATCATATCATATCATATGAATCACAACACACCACATCATATCATATCATACAAATCATATCATATATCATACCATATACATCACACCACACCACACCACATAATATCATATATAATATCATACCATATACATCACATCATATCATATCATATTATATATCATATATCACATCACACCACACCACATCATCATATCATATATCATATCATATATTATATATCATATATCACACCACACAAATCATATCATATCTTATCATATCATATCATACATCTTTATGGTTACCTGATGTTGATTAATGATCATGCAGAAAACAAAATTCATCAAAATAGATCAAGTTTTGTATTTTGACATTTTTTATATATATATATAAAAAAAAATGTAGTAGCTTTTCTTCAAATAACACACCGCTTGCAGTTCCCTCACGAATTTGGCAACCCCTGCTCTGGAATATCAACTCAACCATATTCAGTATATATCTGCGAGATAGGTATCATTTGCAACCATCTGAGTCAGTGAGTCAGAGTAATGGCCGGTTAGTCGTCTCTCTCTGTCAAATGTGTGTTTACACGACCTGGACAAGCCTGAGCTCAGTGAGGCGGCACTATCAGTGCATAAATATTGTTCATTCTGTGCAACACATGCAGAGTTTAGCTTGTGCTGGATTGATGAGAACCCTTCGTGGAGGTGCCATTTGTCTGTTTGTGTTTACATGATGAAACTCCAGTGTCTTTGGCACAAGCAAACCAGGGGAAGCTGCTGACCGGACGGGGTCAAGCTCATCTCTATTAGTGAAGAACAGAATTTGCTGACTCAAAATGACATCAGTTCAGCCTGAAGGGAGGAGATTAGAAAAATAGAGAACAATCACATTATCGGTCAAAATAATGTGTTGTCAGGGCCGCTGTTGGCCAAATGGGTGTCCTAAGCAGAATAGTATTGTTGTGCCCCTCTCTCAAAAAAAAAGGGCCCAAAAAAACCCCCCGCCTACTAGCCTATAAGGGGTCAAAACAGAACTCATAAAATATTAAAGTAAATAAATCAATTGTAATTACATTTTATTGTTTATAAATTACAATTGTAGCCCTAGACAGAAACTAACTTATATGATTTTATGAATACAGTGTGATTGATTTTATGTTCTCAAATGATCAGGCCTTTGGGACCCTTTGCAGGCATTGTATTATGTATTTTTACAGTGTTATTCAGTGAAATCATAATTAAACCATATACCATATATTGCCTCGTTGTTTTTATATAATACATTTTACGTACGAAACTGCAATGTTAAGTCAGATGCGTTGTTGGTGAAATCACTGACAATAAAACACATTAGTCTACTAAAGTCAGTCAAAAATGTATTACCTATTACCTGAAATTTAAGCACCAGGCTTCATCTCGGGCTTTTTTATTTTTCCTTTCTCTGCGCCGGGGTGTCCTGGTGTCCATCAATTATGATTATTTGCCGCAACATAGGTGAGAGTGAGCGTGTGCGCGTGCGCCGGCGCAAATTTGGGAACGCGTGTCACGTGACTTTACTGCGTTCATCATAAAATATATTTTTAATATAATTAGCCTGTATGTGATATGCATGTTCACGTTTAGATTTTTATGTTTATTAACACATTTATGATAATATAGAACGAAAGGGGGTTTTTTTTCCCCAGAAAATGGGATGGTGCCCCCCTGGGAGCTGGTGCCCTATACGCTACACAGACTGCGTACTCTGCGTATAGGGAGCGGCGGTACTGTGTGTTGTTTTATAATGGGCACAGTACAGGAACAGTGTACACAATAAGGCCTAATAATCTTTAAAAGTAGTGCTGTCAAACAATTAATCGCATCTAAAAAAGTTTTTGTTTTCGTAACATTTGTGTATATTTATTATATCAATACAATTACAAGCACATGCATGTATATATTTATATATAAATTATATTAATATAAATATGTGCATGTAAATATTTTTAGTTTATATACTGTATGTGTGTGTATTTATACATAAATATGCATTGTACACCCATATATATTGAGTAAACACTTTTTTTGTATTAATTTGATTGTTTGACAGCACTATTTAATAGTTCATCGTTCATCTAAATAAGATCAAACTGCATCTATTTTTTTATGTAACGTAAGGTCTAAATAGTGTAAACCTGAAACTTACAATATAAAACCCTCATTTACATGATTCTGTTTTTCAGCAATGTATATTCTAAATATTATTTAAACATCCTTTTATCGTCAAAATGTGTGATTCGGTGTAATACTGTGATGCAATAATGTACAAAATAGAATAATATAGCAAAAATAAATAATTATAGCTATTACTATTACTAATAGCTTTCGAGCTGTAAGTTATGCATGAATTAAGATGTCATTCAGTTCAATGATGACAAAATACAATGACTTGGTAACAGGGTTGAATTATCATAATGGAACAACATTTTATTTATGTCTTGCCATCATGTTATATAAAAGTTATTAATTAAATTATTGTTAAATTTGTTTTAATATTGTTTAAGGTATTATTAATCGTGCAGTAACAGGGTTAAACTCAACTAAATATAAATTTTCAAATTAAAATTAACTAGCAAAATAAGTTAATAAACATTGTGTTTTGTTGTCGTTGTTCATATTCCATATTCACTGCGTCAACAGATAATACCATTGCTGTCAAACTGAATTTACATTTAATCATTTAGCAGAAACAACTTGCATATGGCAAGAACAATAGAAGCAATCTAACCAACAAAAGAGCAGCAGTCACAGATCTTAGTTAGTCTAACACTGTATATATTGTTTCAGTTGAAATAGAACAAATGAATGGAATAAAACAGAATAGAATAGAATAAGAAAACATATTAACACCCAACCTATTTAAGATGGGATTGGTCAAGACGCCACCAATCTGATGAGCTATTTTTCATAAGTCATTTACCGTCAGATACTAGTTTTTCAAATATTTAACAAGCAGCCCTGGCATTTTTTTTTTTTGTGTGCAGTTTGTCAATCAAGCGGTCATCCTTTATGGGCCATGCTCCAAAGCTCAGCAACAGAACGTGTAGAGATGACAAGACACAGCTTTCACAGTTGCATAAGATTCACATTTATTTGGTTTCAAGTCCTAAAACATTCTAAACATGCTTTATAACACATATGGGTCACATTCTTCACAGGTAGTAAAAGTCAGAGGAGCAGAAGAAGAGGTTTCGTGACACGGGTTAGGAAAAGCACCTCAGACAGCACTCCCGAAACCGACACGCCAGGTACAGACAGGATCGGTTTAGCACGTATTACAGTTGTTTCGGGGTTTACAGGAGCTTGTCTGTTCCCTGAGATATCACCCGTGCTTCAAAAACCTCTCTCGTCTGGCTCTGTATGGTTTTCTCAAGCCCCAACATTCACCAATGTTTCTTCTAAAAAGATTCCCACCGGATCAAGAAGAATCCTGGTACAAGACTGAAATAAGTTCCCTGGCTACGTAAAACTGACAGCACTTTGATAGTCTTTTAATAGCCAATCAGCATACCCGTAACAATCAAGAAAGAAATCTGATTGGCTGAAAAGTGTCAAAGCATTAACATGATTACAATGGACCGACGATAAAGCTTGTAAACAGTTGAGAAACAATAACAAAGTCATATAGACAAAAAAATACATTCTTCATGAAAACAATTCACAAACAGTGTTTACAACTAGGAATATAATACTGTTCATTTCACACGTTATAATTGCACTGAGAAATGGTCTTCATTGAAGAGTGAGGTAAATATGCAGCATCTGACGTTGATCAGGCATTATTTTAAGACAATGACGGAATACGAAAGATGAAAACGATTAACTCTGAAGTTGCCAGAACGGCTTATGAGACGGACAAAGAAACAGGGTCACTGGTGCTTTGAAACCAATAAATAACGATTAATATTTTTCCTTAATGGAAGCACGCTACATGATGACACACAAAAGAGGTAGTTTCAATGAAAAATGCATAAAAAAAGAAACAAAACGAGGACACATCGTAGAATATGAAAACAAAAAAAGTCAAAAAGCTTCCCTCAAAAAAGCAAAACCGTTCAAAATAGAGGGCTAGAAACTCAATTCAGGAGGGCTGGTGTTTATAGCAGCTTGGTTCGCGATAAATCTCCACCTTTGAGTTTATTCGGTGTGTTTGGAGCTTTTAAACACTCCCACCATATCAAGAGTGTATTCTGACATTCAGCTAGCTCACACTCCAAAACAAGCCCTCGCGAGAAATGACAAAGTCGCAACGTACAAAACGAGTGACGGGACACAAACGAATGCGGTGTGGGATGGATGAAACGTTTAAGATTAAGGACACGGCATACATGTGAAGAGCCGCCAAACAACACAGCGCCAGATGTTGCCGCCAAGGTTTAGCTGCACTTGAGATGGGCCGTTACCAAGCTTGGTACTCCGGCCTTTTTGTCATTGTCTGGTGCAAATATGTAAACAATACGACGCATATCGAACGTGTTTGGAATGTCTGAAATGATGAGAGTTACAGCGAGCACATCCACTGACGCCAACCCGAGGATACGAAGCGGAAACCGAAACCTCCGAGGCGTCGGACGGCTCGTTTTAACCAGACTAGCTAGCATCTCAGTCATGTCTTTTTAAAATCGGATTTACAGTAATACTCAAAACCAAAACAAAATAGTCTTCAAAACAACACTTCCCCCTCCCCAGACTCAAAACATTAAAAAAAAACCCATCTAAAAAGGACCTACAATGTCCAGAATACTACAAACTACTAAACCTACAAGTACATCAGCACTGAGAGAGAGATGCGAGCGAATTATAAAAACGGTAACTTTACCCTGTTTAAAACGTGAGCAGCAGACCAGAGGAAACTAGACTGTGAGGAAATCCACTTTTCTCCATCTGGACTCAAATAAACGCCCTTTATTTTAGCTTGAGAGCATTTGATGGGATTCATTTTGATGCAAATGCTAATCATTCATGGTGGAAAAAGCTGACTGGATGCTGATATGAAGCACACACACTTCATGGTCAAACTCTACTTCCTTTGACGAGTGCTCCATATTAAGGAACCGATTGTTTTTCCGAAATATAAAAGCTGATACACCACATTTCATTGAGTGCAAGCCATGTTGAGTGTGCAGTTTAATGATGGAGACCGCCGTTCTCCCCAGAAGTCTCTCGTAGGGCTTACTTCCCTCCAAATTTGCATAACACTTTGGTCAAAAATAAAAAAAGAACGCAATCAATGATATTAACAAACATATTCTGTTGTGGTTTCGTCCCCAGCTCTATGATTGTGAAACCTCTCTTTTGTGTAAACAATTACGCTCTGCTTCGCAGCCTTGTATGGACAGATAAAAACCCATGCGTTAAAAGGTTAGCTTGTGTTTGAGAACCGCGGCGCACCGCAAATGCGTAAGAAGCGACGAGACGTTTTCAAACACGAGGCACAGTGTCGACCCCGGCGGCCCGGAGCATCGCAAAACAGAGGAGGAGCGCCAGAAACGTTTTCTTCCTGAGGTAGTCTTTCCATAAAACAATTCCTTTATCCGTCCCTATCTGAACAGAGGTACAAAATAAAAACCAAGCAGTAGATCTAGCAGTGGTTACACGTCGCGTAGCGCAGTTGGACTGAAGCGTTTGTGCATTTTCGTGTGAAAAGGAGCATGTGCACAGTGTGGATCAACATACATTCAGCTCTGTCTGGTAATAAATAGAGAGAAAAAACAACACTAATCTAAACAAAATGCATAAAATAGTTTCTTGTCACATTCATGAGAGGAGGAGGAGGAGGAGGATACCGGGAGCCACACCCCCAGATAACACCCCGCCCCCGTGCAATAGATGGGGAGGGTGTTTTCAAGGGTGCGGAGCTAGTTGGCAGGGGCGGTACCCTTTGTCACGCAGGGGGAGGAGCTTGTCCTGTAGTTGTTCAGACTCGACTTACAGGAGTGCAATACTGCCTTAAACAGCAGGGGGAGCTGCTCCAAAGGGATGTTGACCAACTTCCCTGAAAGAAATGTGTAAAATAAATTAAATAAGAGGGGGAAGAGTGAAATCTGACCGCTAAATATATGCAATTTTTTAAAAACTGAAACACATTAAATGTGCTGTTTTTCAACTTACCTGCAATGCAGCGGATTTCTGGCAGACACATCATGATCTCGGGAAAGCGTTTGGGCTGGTGAGGGTACTTGTACTCGGTGTAATCCTGACAAACGTACCAATAACGCTTGTTCAACTGCTCCAGCTGGGTCACATTGGTCAGGCCGCGGATATCTACACACATGCAAAGAAGCATTACGATGCTGGAAACATGAAAATCAAATGAAAATTTGTTTTTTTATGATATCATGGATCTATTATGATTGATTCTCTATATCTGTTTACATACTCATGCAGAGAGATGATTCATAGTCAGAAGGGAATAGTCATATCATTTTTTTTGGTAACCCTTTACAATACGGTTCGTTAGTTAACATTAGTTAAAGGAGCAGTATGTAAGAAATTTATTGTAATAATCATAAAATGGCATGAAGAAAACATGTTAATTAAAAGTACTCATATCACTGACAGCAGTCGTACAGCCTGGATATTCTCATTTAAAAAGCGC
>JAUCMS010000145.1:17086289-17101817 GCA_032357445.1 Enteromius radiatus | reverse complement strand
ATTCGAAAATAACGAACCTGCAAATGTCTCAACTGACCAATCAGAATCAAGCATTCCAGAGAGCCGTATAATAATAATGAACAAGACCTCTACAACATTTATTAATCTTAGTTGATGTTAATTTCAGCATTTATTAATGCATTATTAAAATCCCCAGCTGTGTTTGTTAGTTAATCATTAGTTAACGCCCCATGAGCTAACATGAACTAACAATGAATAGTTGTATTTTTTTAACTAATGTTAACAAAGATGAATTAATACAGTAATAAATGCATTGTTCACTGCTTGTTCATGTTAGTTAACTGATGACACCTTATTGTAAAGTGTTACAGATTTTAGTTAGGATTTAGTTATTGAAGATATTTTCCTACAGTAAATATATTAAAACCTTATTTTTAATTAGTAAAATGCATTGCTGAGAACTTCATTTGAACAACATTAAAGCTGATTTTCTCAGCATTTTGATTCTTTGCACCCTCAGATTCCAGATTTCCAAATCTTGCCCTGTCCTAACAAACCATACATCCGTGGAAATCTTATTCAGCTTTCAGATTATGAATAAATGTCAACTTTGAGAATTGGACACTTATGGTCCAGGGTCTCATATTGTATTATAATGGAAATACTTGCTGTTTTACCTTGATTAAGAAAGTTGATGGCCTTCATGCAGGCATATTCCTCATTGCTGACCTTCAGCTGATGAAACTTACGGAACAGATAGATCAGCTTCTCCATCACCTCCATCCCGTCCTCACTGAAACTACACACACAAAGCACTCATCAGTCAACTATAGATACATATAACACCTGACCTCACAGTTACATCAACAAGATCCAGTCTGTATTGACAGCTTTGATGCGATCAGAACAATATATGGATCGGATCTGAACCAACATGAGCATGACAGCTCCTCAATCCCTCCAAAATCATCAATAATTTCCCCTCATTACATGTGACATAGATCCATGTTTAAGACTGAGTAAACAAAACAATCTGAAATGTTCAATTCTAATCAGAATGCATAAAACATTAATTTATTTTTATGGTAACACTAATTGTAATAATTTTTTAAATATAAATTACATTTTGTAATATATTTTTATGCATATTTTTATATTTTCCTAATCAATTTTACATATATATTAATTTATAATCAATAACAAATATAGAAAACCTGTTTTTTTAATATATTTTGAAAGATATAATTTTTTTATTGTAATACTTTAATTTAAGAAAACATGAAACAATGTGAGTTTAATAAATCAAATGTTGATCAGTCATCTGATTCCATTTCCATTATATCTGTGTACATCCTCCGCCATTAAACCAGTGTTCATGAGATTCAGTTACTAATCAGATAATAAGAATACGTTTGAGTGGGAGTTGTGTAATAACAGTTATAAAATCAGAATTAAAGCAATAAAGCAAAGCATGAGGCGTATCTTGGTGCTAAATTACTCCATAAAGCCATCACTAAAGAGTGAACCCATGCCACGACGTGCTTCAGTCTAAGTGCTTTTCTCTGCTTTTGAGACTCTATTCTACTTTTCTGAGTCTGATCTTTCTCTACGTTTATCTGCTGCTCTCCTTTAATTACTCTGGACTCTTTCAACTCTCTCCCTTAAGGTAGGTCATGATCTTCAGCGTGAACCTGCACAGAAAATGGGGATGTTTCACTACCGCCGACTAGCATTTCCGCCCGTCATGTAACAATAAATCTACCCAGGAGATCAAGAAGAGACGGTTCAGGGGTCAGGTGATTGAGGACTAATTTACACACACCACAAACGCTCCTCTCCTCCATGTCAGCGCTAGTATTTCACTCCACAGGCTACAGGTGTATTAGTCATGCCTCTAAAAATGTGCACGAGGGTCTGGAATTAGACCAAAATGCAAATCTAAAGACATTTATAATGTTGCAAAAGATTTTGATGTAAAAAAATGTTTATCAGTTTCCACTAAAATATTAAGCTGCACAATCAGCATATTAGAATGATTTCTGAAGGATCATGTGATACTGAAGATGTTGCGTCACAGGAATAAATTACAGTTTAAAATGTATTTAAATCGAAAAATAGAATTATAATATTTCAGAATATAATTTTACCTTTTTTTGATCAAATAAATGCAGTCTTAGTGAGCATTAGAGACTTCTTTCAATTCACACACACACACACACACACATATAAAATAAATGAAATAAGTACAAGTATTAAAAATAAATGTAAAAAAATCTAAATATACATTATGTAAAATGTAATTCATGCATTCACTCATATTGTTATACTGATTAAACTAATCTATAAAAAATTAAATAAAATCATTAAAAATACTATTTTTATGTTTTACTGCATTAGAGACTTCTTTTAAAAAACACAAAAACTAATAAAAAACTATAAATGATACAATAATTAAAAAAACTAATTAAACACCTATTTTACACAACATGTGCAAATATATATTTTATAAAATTGTATTTATTCTTTGACTTAAATTGTTGTATTGATTAAGAAAGTCTGAAAAATGCAACAGTACATCTGAAAAAGTTTAGTACAAAACATAAAAGCCAATAAAAGGAGTAGGAGAGAGAATACAGACAGAGAGAGAGAGAGACATAACACGTCTGCTTTACTCTGCCTTTCTCCCATGAACACACACACACACACACACACACACAAGATGCCTGGGAGGACCTGAAGCATGGAGAGCGGTCTAACTATCGTGATTTAACAGCAGGAAGGAGATATTTCTCCGACTCTTGTCAGTGTATGCGATGAGTCACTGTTGGTTCTTATTAACGAATGAACGGCGTGTGCCGTGAGCTGCTTGCTCCTCACCTCTGCAGCTCGTCGTCTGACGGCGTGTATTTGTCGGTGACGTTGGCCAGGTCTCCCAGCACCTGAGCGCTGTAGACCGTCAGACAGGCCAGCAGGATGAGCTCCTGCCAGGTGGCGCTCAGGAGCCGCGTGTAGTCCTCGATGGACAGCTCGCAGAAGAAAGGAAGCTTCTTAATCCAGGAGATCTGTCTGAAGAGAAGTTCATCCGCCAGCCGACACAAGAGAGCAAACAGCTCCACCTGAGTGACCCGATACCTGCGCCAGAGAAAGGATCATCACGTGAGGATCTGTATATGTGGAAATGCTTGTAAAACCATTGAGGCTGTTGTTTACCCGTCCTCGATGAGCATGGGTGTGCCCAGCGGGGCCAGTTCCTCTGCTGCCACCAGCTGGCTGATGAGGGTATGGCTCTGGGGGTACAGGCTCCGAGGCTGGGCGGCGTATCCAAACAGGTGAGGCAGGAACTGGTAGTGCTGGGCCATTGCGTTGCCAATGTACTGTTCCCTCAAAGCAGTAGTGTAGCCATTCAGCTCCACGGAGCGACTGTGTGTGGCAGAGGAAGAGGACAAGAGAAATACATCATATTTTGTGCAGAACACTTTATTTATCTCCTATGACAGACGCCCGCGGCTAAAAATAGCTATTGTTCTTAAATGCTTCTTAATACTTTCGATCATATCTGAACAGTGTTGGGCATGTTATTAGTTATAGTTACCAGTTACTTCTCACAAATGGTAAGTAACTGAGTTACATTATAAAAGTAACTAATTACCAGGGAATATAAGTATTTAAATATGTCAAATAACTTAAATGAACACAAAGGGCACTAAATGGAATTATTATAATTATATAGATATATATATATATATTATCAACTCTCTATAGACACCTTGGGAATAGAATCGCTATAGTATTTTTATACAGCATTAAAATATGATATTATGCTAATTTTGCATAATAAGACGATACTTAATAATCATGAATGTATATTTGTTGACTGAACCTAGAACTGGTGGTGCTTAAGATATTTTATTTAGCATTTCTATTTAAAAAATCTATTGTTTTGTTATTATATAACATGGTTTCCATTTTCTTTTTCTCTAAATGTTTTTGGACACAAACCCAGATACAACTTTTTAAAGAACAAAAACAAACTTCATGAGTTTCTGTTTGAGTACACAGTGAAAAAACACTTTGCGTTTTACTTAAAATTCAGGAAATTCATTACAAAACGCTCTAGACCTTTAAGGGTTAATGCATCTGAGGCAGGGCACTCTTGTCTTTCAGCTCATGTTCATTATAGCTAAAGCCTGTGATATACACTTGTAATCTAAAAATGTACATTTTGAATCTGAAAATCACTCACTTGGATGAGAGCGTGGATACAGGCGATGGCTGATTCCCGTCGGAGACACCGTTGCCGGGTGAGCTGTGGTCACTGTCGCCGTTGTTTCCCCAAGTGTGTTCTGGCATGTTGGCATCATCCTTAAACTCCTGTCCGGACATAATCCGCTCGATCTCCTCGTCAGAAATCTGCACAGAGAGACTTTTGATCAAAACCGTGCATGATGTAGTACTGCATGAGCCATTCATCAAGACAGAAGACGCAGAGTTCAGTTTTGCGGATGAGATCATTTAAATATAAACTCATATTTCTGTGTGACACTGATGGGACAGGTACGTTAAAAAAAAAAAAAGCTTTTTAACTAAATGTACTATTAAATGTACATACGGAGAGGCTGATGCAATCTTCATCGTGGTTCGCACTCAGTTCCCAATTTCAACATTTTGAGGTAAACTATCCGTTGATTTCAGTATAGCTATAAGGTCACAGAAACTCACATTAGACACGTTTAACTCTGAATAAAGCTAATTATCACTTGATATTGTGATGTCTCATTTAGTTTGCATATTCTTGGTCTAGTCCCAAAGTCACAGAAATAAAAAACGTTTCTTACATTTTTGCATGTTGCCGTCAAAAGATTGAACAGGTTCAATTTGCTAAATTTTCATAAAAATTCTTACAATTAAGAATTCTTATATACTGGACTATTGCAAAGATTTGGGAAAAATTGGGAACGCTTTTTTTAAAAAATGTAGGTTTTTGTTGGGGGATGCTATATGTAGACAAAAATGCCCAGATACAACTTTCTACAGAAAAAAGTCCAAACTTGGTTCCTTGCGTTTTTCTTAAAATTCTGTAAATTCATTAATTCTTAAAAAAAAAAAAAAAACAGAAGGAAAATTAGGAATTTAAATTAGCTAGACTTAAACTTCAAGTTCCCCTGTTTATAATGATATATGGCACTTGATGCTGACAGCTACAATAGGAGAATAGAATAAAATAGAATAGAATAAGGTTGTTTTTTTTTCTCCACGCAGATTTAGCAAATTTGTTGTGTTGATCAACACAAAGCGGCTTGCTATTATATCTTCTGCGTGAGCTGTGCTTCATAAATCACTACAATCAAATTCTGGTAACTTCGTTCTCTAAAGGTTCTCTCAAAATGATCAAAAAACATACGCGTCCTTAACGATATCTGCAACTGATAAACGTTCTAAAAACGTTAGCATAAAAAACATTATCATTGCGTTGTTGGTGGAACGTTCCAAAACTTTTTGAATAACGTTCTTAGAACCAAACAAGAACATTAATACAACGTCTAAAAACCGGACGTTTTGAACGTTCTTAGAATGTTCGAACAATATTTTTATTTTTTTGGCGTATATAACGTTATAACGTAAAATTGCTAGCTGGGTCGTCAGCAAAACATTCACAAAAATGTGCACCTTAAAGAAATATCTATCTATACGTTTTTTTTCCTCTGCTGAGGGCAAAATAAGATATTTTAAGTCAACTGTAGCCATTTACTCGCTTACTATGGACAGAAGCACCATGGAAGTCAATGGCTGCCATCAACCAGCTTCACAGAATATTCTTTAGTGCTCAAGAAAAGAGAGAAACACACAGTTTTGGAACAAAGCGGAAAGTGAGTAAATGATGACAGAATATAATTTTTTGGTTGAACTCTTTAAGAACGTAAAAGAGTTTGTCGATTGCATCCTGTATAGTCAATATAGCCCACAAGACAGAAGCGGCTGTACGAACTGTTTTCACTCTTCATACAGATATGACAGAAATAGACAAACCAGCATTTAAGTCAAGGCTAAAGTCCTTTTTCTATACAGTTGATGGGTTCAAGCCATCTTTAACAGTGCTTTATCTGTGTAAGGTGAAGCAACCGGCTATTGTGCGTTCCCCAGGCAATTAGGCCGAGTCAATAAGATGGTGGTCTCTAGTGCTGGGATCAGGTGCAAACAAGAGCAATATATGGACCAAAAAAGCTAAACATTTATTTGTTCCGCTCTGTCCTGTCAAACACAACACAATAAATACGCCTCACCAGCGCAAACGCTTCAATAGAGCTCACCGAGCCTAATAGTCTCCGAGAAGCATGAGGCAAAGTTACACTTCACATTTATAAAAACACAAACCTTCATATCAAAAGGCCATGTTTTGGATTATTAGGGGTCACAAAACAACCTATTCCCTCATTTGAAGAATTAAATACATCCGCTCCTATTCACGCAAATGCCAAAAGCAGCTAAACACAATGATTTTATGAAGAATGACAAGGCAATCTATTCAGCGGCGCTCTGGCCTTGAGAACAGCGACTCTTCTGATGAAATTAACATCTTTAAATTACGCTGTAGGTCACGAGGCCCTTGATCGGCACGTTGGGCTATTTATCCCCAAACTCTATTTTCATTTGCGCCGAAACTAATCAGCTCTATTTCCTCCATTCACACCTGGAGAGGGCATGAACGCAAACAGCACGGCTGCTTCAATATGCCGTGGACACCATAAAAGACAGATAAGAAGCTTGAGATGAATGGCATTAATTGGTGACTTTTGAAAAAGTCCTAATGAGGAGAAATACAAGCACAGATGAGCGGTAGAGAACAGAGGTCACTGCATTACACAGGAGGAGTCGGTGTGGTTTTGTACGAAACATATGGGCGTGATGAAAGCGAATGAGGGTTATGGGTACCTGTACGGGACCGATGCTTTTATTCCTGCCTCCCGGCATGCCATCTTCTCTGATTGCTGGAAAACACAAAACCAAATCATGAGCTGAACGTCCATTCAAAGAAGAATTTTACCTTCGAGATGAGACATTCTGACATGCTTCGCCTCTTTTCAGCATTCAGATGGAAATGACTTTGTATATATGCCTCACGTAAGCGAGTTAACCACTGAAGAAGAAGAAGAAGAAATAATACGTGCTGCATGCTTTCAATGGCATAAAAACTTTAGGGAAGAAATGCAGACGTTAAAAAAAGAACCCTAGATGAAATAATTCATACTTTTGACAGTGTTCTTGGCCAAAATGTGAATTATTTGCTGTGTTTTGAGGAGTAGCTTATTATGTGAGTTTTCTAGCATCAACGTTTTGATTTTGCAATAAGCCACTGAAATGCTAAATAAATTACCACATTTCAGATTAACTTTTGCTTTTATAAACTAGCAACAACAGTTTAAATGCATCATGATTATATCATTAATAAGTAGGATTTAGTTCAATGATGTACATTTTTTTTAAATTGCGGAAAATATAATATTAATGAAACAAAAGACACATATACTTCCTAACACACTTAGTGCACTTTATAATAATGCTAAATGTAACATTTTACATTTGAAATAATTTAGTTGTAATAATTTGTCATGCTTTAAAGATGCACGCTACTATAGTTACGCACATGTAAATACTTGTATATTTAATATACGAACATGCAACTTCATCGTTACAAATATATAATATACATAATAATATAAATATACATTTATAGCGATAAAGATAGATATGCATTAGTCCTACTTAATAACTGGCTTAGTAGATTTAAAACGGTATATTTTCTTTTAAAAGACTACATTTGGTTCACATTATATAGTATTTTCTTTCTGTTTTTGAGCGTTACTGACACTCTATTCTTCTATTTGATATTGTTAAGAGCTTCGGCACAATCATATATATCATAAATAAATAAAGGTGACTTGTTAAAAGTCCAAAACAGTAAAAGATAAAATGACTGACTATACTGTGTGCTTTTTTATCTTCATAGATGTACTGTAATGTATTGTGAGCTCTGCCCTGGTGTGTTATTGGTATGGTCACTAGAGGGCGGTGGTGATTGTTTCATTGTATTGTGACCAATTGTACTTATAGGTGGTATGTGTGGTTTAGAAACAACCACAATTGGTGGATAGCACTATAATGACTAAATAATGCTGAAAAGGACAAACAAGACGAGCTCAGGTTCAGACTGGTCAGAGCTGGTTTGGCTAGTAAATGCTGACCAGCCAGTCGTGCTGATCTCTATTGTGAGAGGGGAAAAAAGACAGGTCACACTAGTTTAAGCTGTATTTTGGTTAACCAGCTCAAGCCGGCCAGGTTGACTTTGTTTCCCGCCATCTGGTTTTGTTTTGTTTCCCAACCCCTTCAAGCTGGTTTTAGTTGTGCGTTTTGACAGATACGGGGGTATTGGCTGACCTTTGCGGTTCATTCCCATCTGCAGGCACTTGAGTAGCCTGCAGTACTGGCAGCGGTTGCGCTGTTTGCGCGACATCTCACAGTTCTTGTCGCGGCTACAGCGGTAGACGCGCTTGTTGCAGATGCTGCGCTTGAAGAAGCCCTTGCAGCCCTCGCAGGAAATGATGCCATAGTGCAGTCCTGTGGCACGGTCTCCGCAGATAAGACAAGAGCGCTGCTCAGCCTGGTCATCTGAGACAAACACACAGACAGACAGATTCGGATCAGACGCAGGCATACACATTTACATTTCAGATCAATTATTTGGCCAGCATTTACATCTACTGGACATTCACTCATACACTACAAGACTCACTGACCCCAAACCTTTGAACAGTAATGCTTTTGAAGGAAGTCTCTCCAAGGCTGCATTTATTTGATTAAAAATACAGCGAAAACTGGGATACTGTAAAATATTATTACAAGTGAAAATAGCTATTTTTTATGTGGATATAATGTGAGCCTGGAGCACAAAAGCAGTCTTAAGTAGCACAGGTGAATTTGTAGCAATAGCTAACAATATATATATATATATATATATATATATATATGTGTGCCAAAAATCAAAAAGACCATATCCTACCGTAAATATATCAAAACCTCATTTTGGTTTGGTAATATGCATGGTTAAGGACTTCATTTGGACAACTTTAAAGGAGATTTTCTCAATATTTAGATTTTTTTTTGCACCTTCAGATTCCAGATTGTCAAATAGTTCAGCCGAATATAGTCCTATCATAGCAAACATTACATTAATGTATTATTTATTCAGCTTCCAGGTGATGTATAGATCTCAATTTCAAAATATAATTTATTCCTGTAAATGTTCAGCATCCTTGTGGCAGTCTTCAGTCACACGATCCTTAAGAAATCACTCTAATAATACTCTAATAAATGTCATATTTGTTCAATTGAATCCGTCCTTTCTGAACAAAAGTATTATCTAATCAAAGAAGTCAACTAAATAAATTAATAATCAATTTATTTTTTAATTATCTACAACTTTTCTTCAGACGTTACTAAGGCAGTGTGGGTTCACCTATCATTTTTTTCACCTATTTTTGTCTTTCGTTCAAAGCCTGATGCATTTATTTGACACTCAGTTATATAAAACGCATTTCAAAAGTCATGCCACATTACTTTCAAGGAACTTCCAACACAATCATCAGGTTTCATTTGTAGAAAAACAAGTAGGCAATTTAAAAATAATTAAGACTGAAGGACCCTATTCCCACAACACCAAGACAAACACACACACACACACACACACACACACCCTCCCCCGGCCAAAACAGGATCCTCAACCAGATGGGTGGGTGCCATAGTAACGGTGAATGGCATGGCCACGAGAGGAATGTGCTTGCTCACTTTCTGTGGCGTCACGGCTGACTTAGCGAAGAACGGGTTCAAACCGAGAGCAGCGGAAACACTACCCCTCCCTTCCTCCCTCTGTCCCGCTCGCCCGCTGTCAGGCCTGTGAGATCAGCTAACACTGAAGACAGACTCCTAATGAAGCTGTACAATCAAGCCCACGGATGACACACAGAGGCTGAGAAACACCACGCTTCTACTGAACCGATTCTTTCTAAAGATTCAGTTTGGGAGTCAAACTGGGAGACAGGAAATAAAACCAAATGAATCAGAGGCTATCAAGAATGCTTTAGTTGAGTAATCAAAAGCCAAAAGCCTATTAGTATAATTGTAAAAACATCCACCTTCATGTCGTGCTTCTTAATTGGTCTAAGACTGAGGTATAAGGTAATAAAAACTAGGTAAAGAATAGCTGCTATATTGTTGGTAATTGTAAGTAATGAACTGACCCAACTTATCTTTACCTGATCATTTATTGTTTCCAGGCAAAATATCTAGAAATGCTTAAATCAAGAAGGATTTTTGGGACAGAAAAGTTATGTTTTTACTTAAAACAAGCAAAATAAACTTGTTTCTGTTCGCAATAATATTATTTTTGCTTAGTTTAGTCACTTAGTTTCAACTTCTTTTTCTGAAAACTTGAAAATCCTTCTTGATTTAAGAAGTTTTCGATATCTTGGCTGGAAACAAGACAAAAAAAAAGCATTTTTTGAAAGTAATGCATCAGTTTTAGAAAATAATGTTCAAATATGACCAGCTATAGGAAGTTCAACCGCTTATTTATTTATTAAATGGGTATTTTATCCTCCTTATTGTTAATTTAACTGCACAAAATGAGCCATAAAAGCCTCATGTATCACATATACTTCTTTTAAATATGTATAAATTGCTCCTTTATCAGAGTATTCATATGTCAGACTTACCAGACAGCATTTAAGTGATCACTTGACTAAATAAAGTGAGTGAAGTGACTTGTGGCCAGGTATGGTGACCCATACTTGGAATTTGTGCTCTGCGTTTAACCCATCCAACACACACACACACACACACACACACACAGCAGTGAGAAGTGAGAGTGCTGGTTATTCCCTGCTGGACCTGGTACTCAAACCCGGGAACTTTGGGTTACAAGTCCAACTCCCTATCCGTTAGTCCACGACTGCCCCCTGTCAACGGAAATCAGTAAATCAACTGAAAAAAATAAAAATAAAATTGGCAGTGTAAAGGTGAAAGCATAACGTGGTGAAAGATCTACAGCGTATTCAAGAGGAAACATCAGGAGAAAGCCAAACAGATAAATGTGAACAAGGATCGTTTCTGCGTGAAAGAGTGAGGGGGCGGGGGGGAGGAAAAACACTGCTGCAGACAGAGAATGTGGTGGGGCCGAGGCTGTGGACCATTAATGGAGAGTTCAAGTCATAAAAACAGGGTCATGGCCCAGCGCCTTTTCTTTCTCAATATGAGAGGGAGTTCCAGAGCCCCGTCATTACAGCAGAGTCAAGAACAGGCCATTCATACCATCTGACATGCCTTTTACTCCTCTATAGGACAGTATGATTACAGTGCAAACGCTGCCTTTCCTTTCAAAGCGCCGAGGCTTCGGTGTTTTCTGAGGGTCAGCAGTGCAGGGATGCAGTCGAGGGTTCTGCGAATGTTAAGTGCGGGGCTTTCAGGCTTACTTCACACACAATGTTTAGTCTCTCAGAGGGATTAAAGGTTCGGATTCTGACGTGAAGCACGAGGCTCTGCTGGCAAACATTTGAAATGATTTACAAATGAGCTGATAGATGCTGGGGGAAAAAAAATAATCCGTAAATATTTTCCTTGTACTCAGTTCATCAGCAAAAGGGTCCTCTAGTGAAAAATAAATATACTTAAATGTATTTGAATTGCATTTATTTCATGCTCAGCATACTACAAATACATTTTCATATTTAAATACTCAATACGATGGCATGCAGTTGCACTTTTAGCATACTAAACTTGTATACTTAAAATCTGCTAAACTGGAATGACTAATTTAGTACTTAATACACCTTAATCGTGCAGAAGTAGTGCTGAAGTCCAATTAAACACATACTTAGTATATCTGATCGTGCTAAAGTGGAACTATTGCAAGAATACTTTAAGTACACTTTAAATATTTAGCATTTAAAAGGCAATATTATACAATCCTCATTAAAAGTGACATAAACACGCATTTTAGGCTTATAATAATAGGAAATATGCATTGTGCAGAAGTAATACTCCAAATAAAGCTGAATTAAAAAATGTTATACCAGTAGGTCTCGAGTTATCCGTCCATAGACTATACTTATATAGTCTTATATATACTTACATATATTTATAAATAAATATATTTTAAATATTTTACTATGGTCACGAGAAAAGCAATCAGTTTGATATGAAATGTGAAAAGTGGTCAGTACGATATATTTTTTAAAATAAATTAATAATTTTATTCAGCAGTAAAGACATGCTTGCTGTTTATCAAGGAATCCAGAATTTTTTTTCTTCTACTAAATAAAAATAAATAATAATCATAACAGAGTGTTTTCTGAAGAATCATGTGACACTGAAGACTGGAGTAATGATGCTGAAAATACAGCTTTGATCACAGGAATAAATTACATTTTGAAATATATTACAATAGAAAGCAGTCATTGTAAATTTCAGTAACATTTCACAATAATATTGCTTTTAAACTAATTAATGCCGCCTCATCTTAACCCAACCACAAACAATTAAATGTGTATTTGTGATATAAAATGAAGCAACTTTGTGAGGTTTTAAGATTTTTAAATAAGACTAGCTAAGTGCAATTCATTTCTGTGAATCGTTTTAAACTGTCAATTTCAACGAATATGCAATTTACACTATGTTTTAGGGGGAAAAAAGTATATCTGTCTCCCATTCATCGGGTGGAAATACGTGTTAGATCTGGAGAATTCTGAAAGCTTGCTCTATTACCATCTGAATGACACGGGCATTGCGGTGAACTTTAACATACTGAGAGCACGACTATACAAGACTGCAGGAGTCACAAACACAAGGGCTTGCAGTCAGATAAAGCTAATACAGGCCTTTCAAAAGCTACACAATGCCACTCATTTACCTAAAACTTCCAAATCACGAGCTGCTTGGCTTTAATCTTACTGTTTTAATAAACGTGACGGAAAAGACAACATTTATCGGAGTAAATGAATCCAGACTGAGCACAAAAGTCAAATGCACTTCATACCTTGGTGGTATATTTGTCAAATGGAGAGGCCGCCCACATGCGCTACTGTAACACTGACCCTTCCTTGTGACCCAAACCATTTGCCTGGAATTCCTGGCAGATGTTACGTTATGCAGGAGGCATTTGAAACCATAAATTATTGACCAGTGCATGTGAAATGACTGACTTCCTTTAATGAGAAAACACCGCTTCCAAAGCTGGCTTCCTTTATTCACACCCTGGTCTTCTTTGATTGGTTAAATTTGGCGCCCTCTCTTTCAAGTGCATGGCCACCCTATAAACCTGGAGTTCTCTCACACCTTCACACACTTGATCCCACAGCGTCACTTCACACCCCTCCGCCCCGTCTCATTCTGCCCTGCGACGCTACCACCAAACCACTATCTTTTTGGAATTTATTAACTAAAAAAAAAAATCATTGTAAATTTCACTGCCTCTCCTTGTGGACATCTCATGAAAATATGCCCAGGACGCAGCTGATCACTAAAAAATACAGCTTGGGAATTGCATTGTGCCAATTATATCATACATAAATATCCAGCTTACTTCATTTTTATGGCACGTTTTCCAGTAAAATGTTGTAAGACATATTTTTGATAAGAAATGATAATGCTATATATGTGAATAAGAAAAAATAAACAGTAAAAATAGCCAACAATCACAATTTGTTGGGTAAAAGTGTATGCTAAATGATTAAATGTAACAGATTGTAAAGATTTCTATTCAAATAAATGCTGTTCTTTTGAGCTTTCCATTCAAACTTTAATAACAATAAGAAATGTTTAATGAGCAGCAAATCAGCATAATAGAATTGTTTCCAAAGGATCATGTGACCCAACAAAAGCAAAATGCTAACACATATATATTGCTTTTGATTTGGGGTGAAATATGATATGATCTAGTTCATGAGATTCATACCCTCATGCTATTGTTGACCTCATCCAACCAATGCATAACATTTGTCTTGTTTCCAGGCCAAATATCTAAAAACGGTATTGTTTTCAGAAGAAACAAGTCAAGATTCAGGGAGTTTATGCTTGAAACAAACAAAATAAACTCTATTAGAAACATTACGGGCCGGTTTCCCGAACAGGGTTTAAGACTAGTCCTAGATTCAAATAAATGTTAAGAGCTGTCTAAACTGGAAAAGGCTTGCACTGAGATATCTTAAAATACATCGTTGCCATTGTTTGGTCTTTAAATGCTCACAGATAATGCATTTTTGTAAGACATGTTTCGAAAAATTCTTAAATTAGGTCTAGTCCTGACTTAATCTAATTCCTGTCCGGGAAACCGGCCCTATAAGATTATTAAAAACTCCCTGAATTTTGACTTCTTTTTTTTCCTGAAAACAACTCATTTTTACTTGTCTAGAAAATCCTTTTAGATATTTTGGCTGGAAACAAGACAAGTGATCCCGAGTGACTGAGAGGTTTGCTAAATGAAAAACAAATCAGGTTTAACCATTGATTTGAATCTTTCCTGTTGCTCTGGGCAGTGTCCCCACCCTCCACACACACACACACACACACACACACACAGGGCTCGGACCCCCCACTGCCACTATTAAACCTGCATTGTTACCCTGAGGTCAGGCCGGGTTTCATTCCAAACTTTACCACGAGCAGGAAATGCAGCGCCTGCAGTTTAAACAGCGACACTGATATCAGCAGGAGATCAACTAAAGTACAGTATTTCACAACAACTACAAAAATCACAATCAATGCTCATTATATCTAGACACAGAAATCCACATGTAGTCAAACGTGTGCAAACCGAAGATACAATGAACACTGACTACTGCAGAAAAGCTTCTTGTTTAAAATAATTAAATTAATATTTGCATTCAGCAAGAATGCATTAAATTGATCAAAAGTGACAAAAGACTTCTGTTACAAATGAATGCTTTTTAACTTTCTATTTATTGTACACTGATAAAAAGAAATGTTTCTTGAGCAGTAAATGAGCATATTACAATAATGTCTTAAGTATCACGTGACACTGAAGACTGGAGGACTGATGCTGTATATTCATCATTACACCAGAGGAACATTTTAACAAATACTTGCATAGAATATGCGTAATATGCACAGTATTAAAGTTTTTACTGTATTTTTAATCAAATAAATGCAACCTAAAAATCGAAATATCATGTGTTCGCCACCATCGTTAAAAATTCTCAAAGCATTTTACACTCGACACTATTAACGGTCTACACTTTAAAAGTGTTTTTATACAGGACAGAAACTCTGGTTACAGTATGTTTACTGTAAAGCATCTCTGGCGGGCCAGCGGCCATGTGTCCGGGCAGGTGTGTGTCCCAGCAGCGGAGGATGGGAGGACAGAACAGATGAGAGCGGAGGATGGGAAAGAGAGAGAGAGAGAGAGAACTCTCTACGAGGGCTTTGTCTTTCGTTTCCATTACAAATCAATCCTAGCTGAGCAGGCATGAGGTGGGGGGGGGGGGGGGGGGGGGGGGTCCG
>JAUCMS010000145.1:17073129-17086279 GCA_032357445.1 Enteromius radiatus | reverse complement strand
CCCCCCCCCCCCCCCCCCCCCCCCCCCCCCCCCCCCCCCCCCCCCCCCCCCCCCCCCCCCCCCCCCCCCCGTCCGGTACTTTTCCGCACTCAACTCTTCCTCTTATTTATGATAAACACTTTTTTTTTTGCATACGTTTAACCCCCGTCACATCTGTCCATACATAAATCAAACGATTACAGTACTTTAATAGGTTGGTATATTAACATTACATCAGTTCATGAAATTACGGTATTTAACTGTAAATTAAACTTACAACCGTAAAAACCTAAAATGTTGTTACTGTATTTTTTACAGTCGAATTACTCAACCACAGCTGCCAATTTTTTTTACAATAAATTTTACAGATTTTTTTTTTTTTTTACAAGAAAATACCGTTCAGTCGTTCCACTTCAAAATGTCATGTTGATTACAAAAAATAAAAAAATCAATTTTTAATCGACAAATAAGCGAGCTCTGGTGTGGAAAGTGTTATGTTAATCGTCTGAGCTCCACACTTTCACAGTCATGACTGGCTCAGCTTTTCTCGAACCCGAAGCATGAAAGAAAGAATGAGAAGACTCCGCTCCCTTCCCCCTTTGACCCGCTCACTGTAGTAATCTCATAACCATCACAAGAGGCCTGGAATTAGCATGTGGTAATTACACCGAGGCTCGGTCTTAATGTAAAGCAAACCATTCTGCTTACATAGACTGAATTAATCCTGGCGCTCCAAGAAAAGCTTTGTGCTTCATGTAAATGTGTTTCTGACAATTCAGTCGGCTGGACTTAAAGGAACAGCTCACCCGAAAATGTTGTCAT
This sequence comes from Enteromius radiatus, assembly GCA_032357445.1. Lineage (NCBI taxonomy): Eukaryota > Metazoa > Chordata > Actinopteri > Cypriniformes > Cyprinidae > Enteromius > Enteromius radiatus. Next base: position 17,085,478 of record JAUCMS010000145.1, on the reverse strand, counting down.
CGCTTACTCACCCTCGAGTAGCTCCGAATCTGTATGAATTTCTTTGCAAAGCTAGATATTTTGAAGAAAGTTTGTAAGCAGGCTGTTTTGGGTTACCTACTATGGAAGTCAATGGTGACCAAAAACAGCCTGCTTGCAAAATATCTTCCTTAGTGGAAAAACTCAAGGGTAAGTAAATGATGAAAGAATTTTCATTTTTGGGTGAATTACTCCTTTAAACCAGTCTTTTAACCTATATAGATTTTAAGGTGCTAAAGAGACACAGCGAAAAAAGTGAAAATTTGAACCAAAGGAGGCAATGAGGAGTGAAGTTACATCAGATTATTGACGCGTTCATCCACATTGCTGCGTTTCAACATCTTGGGCATTGTTTGGCATCTCTAGTTAGCTTAACAGAATCAATAAAAGCCATCAGCCGATAAAACCTGAAATATTTGCAAACATTACACAAGACACTGAGCCCTATTGATTCCTCATCACAAGGGCAGATGTTTCTCTTAGCTCATCATTTCTGAAATCTGATATGTGGGTTAATGGGTTAACAAGTTTATATACAGTAGTAACTTTGAATTATTTCGTCTAAAGTGACTGACATAGAAACCATTTAGATGAACAACAAGTCTACAGCATGAGACTGAAATATTCATTACATAAGATTTTGGATTACAATATGAAAAAGGGATTTTGTCTAATTATTGTAGCTATGTTTCCATGTCATGAGGTGCACGCAATGCATCATATATATGAAAACTGTTATATTAAGTGTCTTTTTCTAGTTTTCTTAGTGATATTCAGTGCATGTTTACCAGGACGTGTCGATTTTCTTCTCTTTCACTCACAGCGCTTTATTTCTGAATGTTTCATGCAATATTCCAGTCTTGCGCATAAGTTTAATTCAAATCTTCGGATGGAAACAGCTATTTTTGTGAGGTATAGATCTCGTACCAGAAGGTACAGTACGGCTCTGATTTGAGAATACAAAAAGATGTGATGATAAATGAATGAAATGAACACAGACATCAGTGATGTTTAATCAGGCTTTCTGTGCGTGGGTTATCTTTATGGTCTCAGCACAGGATGAGCAGGATGCTTGGGTTTAGTGACGGACATTGCAAAATTAAGTAAATAAAGAGCACTGCACTGTAAAAAATGACGGTAAAATGCTACAGTAAAACCTGTTAAATGGTAAATTCCTGTAAAAAAAGCTGTATTCCCAGAATTCACTGCATTGCATTTTAAGTTTAGTTTGAATTAGATTTTTCTTCTTAGTTTTTTCTTATCAGCGATGTTTATTAGGGCTGTATGTTGTATGTAATGTTGTTAAATGAATGTTTATTGTATATTTGAGTTTAATGAGCTCCGCCTGTTTTTGGTTCTTATCAGAGTATTACAAAACAGATTACAGTACTTTAATAGGTTGGTATATTAACATTATCATGAAATTACGGTATTTAACTGTAAATTAAACTTACAACCGTAAAAACCTAAAATGCTGTTACTGTATTTTTTACGGTCGAATTACGCAACCACAGCTGCCAGTTTTTTTACCATAAATTTTACAGATTTTTTTTTTTTTTTTTTTACAAGAAAATACCGTTCAGTCGTTGTTGAATTCAACAGGTTTTTTTGGACAAATGAAGGTTTTTCAGTGGTACCATTCCACAAAAGGTTCTTAACAGCGAAAAACAAATCTTTAAATGTCCTTCAAAAATGGTTTGAGGAACCTAATGCTTCTAAAATGGGTTTGCTGCAGAATCCCTTTATTTTTTGAGCGTGTAGATGTTAAAAAAGGGCTCATTTGTTGGAGAGCAGGTTTTAGTTACTAAATTTAGCCCAGAATGGCTGATCCTGTACTCCCTGATGTCCTCTGCCATTATTGATCTTCACTTCTCCTGAATCCCCCTCCCCCCTGTGCATGAGCCACACAAACACCCCTCCACCACAGAGGTGACTTCCTGCGTGGAGGAGTGACGAATGGAGCCGAAGCAAAAATGCACGGAGAGACGGAGCAGCAGAGACGAGAGAAAGGAAAAAAGAGGAAGAGGAGACAGAGGGATGAGTGAAGACCCTGAGAGATCACCCCCTTCTGTCGGAAACAATAACAGGGGAGATGGGCGGCAGGAGAATAGGATTAGGAGGAGGAGGAGTCATGTACAGTGTCCTTTCAGCCCCCCCCCCAACACACACACACACAATAGTGTTTTCACATACCACCCTTGAACATATTCACCCTCCAGTACAATACTGTGGCATTTTCCAATCGAGTTTCCAATCCATTCAAATTCAACCACAAAGCCACAGCGCTCTCAAAGTCCATCCCAGGTTCCTCAGCGAACCTCTTCTTATCATAATCGCTTGTTAAGAATGCATGACAACAGGCCAGTATGGGCTTCAAATGGCCGACCGTTAAAAGCAGTGGCTAATGGTTGATATAATAGCATAATAAAATAAAATAAAAATATTTTTTACTATTATATTTAAATATTTTAATACTAAAAGCAATATAAAAATAGAATTGTAATTTATTTTAGCATTTTTATTCATATTTATTAACTGTTTTCAAGGCTGCTGTTACAACAGAGTGATCATTGGCTGATGCATTTGCTCAAACTGGCTTAACTGGTGCAATGGTCAGTCTATTATTATATATATTATATATTTGAACTCTTATATAAAAGCAACAACATGAGAAGTGTCAGAAACATGCCACTGAATATGTACTTTGCAATTGCTTTTTTTTTTTTTTAGTTGATGATTATATAAATATGTGCATTTAGCTTTTCTCTAAGCTGTTTTAACTAGCCCCAAAGCAAACTATATGAAGCACGAAAGTTGTTGTGATTGATTAACCATATATTAAGCCTCTAGGTACTCTAACTGTTCGAAACGGTCACTGAAGTTGAGCAAGATCACAGCTTTTCTACACGGTATTCACTTTACAAGATTTTGTTTTCTATGAAAGCAGCTGTAAGTAAACGAGGAAGTGCTGTTTTGCATTTTCACACCAGCTTTTAAGGACGCTTAAAATTCGAAAGCTAACATCACATTTATTCAGTAGCCGGCACGTCTGCGTTTAACATGCGCTTCACTCAGCCCTGTGTTTTCATCAACGAATAAAACTAACAATTCCTGCATGCTGCCGTTTTAGAGAGGACTAACGGTTGGTTTTATAATAGCAGTTTTGTTAAGGAGTCGCAAAAGGGTGTCAAGGGCCAAGGCCGGCCAGTGACCGCTTTAAGACGCGATACTTTTTGACCTTTAATGCATGGTGTCATCGCAGCGAGCGCTAACGCTCCAGAAAGCGTTACAGAGCAAACCCAGATGCAATTATGTGGCAAAACTGATCTAATCCGGAGCACAGAGGGGTGAAGTTTGGGCTACAGTGATAAACCCACGCGGGGGTTGTGTGAATGTTTCGGGGGTTTAACCAGATGAGCGTGGAGCCTCGCTGACCCCCGCTCGCATCGCACGAAGACAGCTGCCTGCTCAGCACAGAAAACCTTTTCCAGATGGGCCACAGCCCGCATACCACAGAGCACACACACACCATCGTCATAAACCCACTAAACACACAACTCCCGAGCGAGAGCTGGACGCCACAACACCGGTGGACCATGCTCTACACGTGCGATTGTATAATACGAACATACTACATGTTTACGTTCAGGTCATGGTGATCGCTGAATAGAGCACAACCGAACCTGACTTACTCGGGTCAACTGATTAAACACACCTAGAAACTGGTTTTTGGTTTATAAAATTTGCTTTATATGCACTACAGAGCAGTTTGTTTATGATCGAGATAATAAATGAAATTCACGTGGGTTTGCAATATTAAGCAACAAAACATTTTTGTCCAGCTAAAGCAACTGGAAGCGACTGACATTCAAGTTAAAAATGCTCTCGTGTTAAATATAAGGTGGATAGCTGAATGATTTTGGCTTTACTAGCATCCAATTAACAGGATTTGAAGGTTTCAAGAGGAAAAATGCTAATGAAGAGAGAAAATGTTGTTAGGCTTTAGCAGGTTTACCGTTTAGAAACATTAATAGATAGGTGCTTGCTTGTACACACACACACACACACACACACACTCTTAATCTGATATCAGCACACAGCCTTTGCTAACAAACCCCCGTCTCTTTCAAATATCTGCTCTCTTCTCCCTTCTTGGTGCGTTTCCTTACCTTCCCACGAATCCATCTCATGTCTCTCCAGGTCTCCCTGTCATCCATTCATACACGTATCCTCCTCAGGAACAGCATAGGCCTCATGACTCTCTTTCCTTGTCCTCCTCTTCTTTCTCCTCGCTGCCTCCTCTGCTCTGCTCTGACTCTCACTGATCCGCCTCTCAGCCTCAGCCCTGCTGGTCAGTTTCAGCCCGGTCACATGACCGCCGAGTTCAGGCCCCAGGGGTCACGGTGTGGCCGGAGGGCCAATGGCAATGCGGGGGTTATCTGAGTGGAACTGATAGCCCTATTTTACTCTCCTGCTGAACAATGCAAGCCCCCCTCCCTCCCTCTCTGACTCGCTCTATCTTTTTCCTCGTTGGCTTCTTTCAAAGTCAGCAGAAGTGCACGGACGGTCAAAGGCTGCAAACCTGAATGCCCGGACTGATTAAATTGAGCTGTTTTGTTGTCAAACTATGCTAAGCTGGAAGCCATGTTTTCCTATGTTTGCCATTCTTTACTTTTAGTACTAATATACAGCCAAATTTCCAAGCGAGATTCAGTTATAAATTCTATCACAAAAAAAAAAAGTTTGAAAAACATGCATTTAACAGTTTAAAAATCTGTTTTAAATTAATCATTACTGGTTTGTTCAAAACTTCTATAGAATTAATGATCTGCTTTAAGTTTATTATTGTAAGAAGGTAAGCAAATAAAAATAAATAAAATAAAATATGTGTTTATTGCATATTTTTGGACACCACATATATATATATATATATATATATATATATATATATAAATAAAATATATAAAAATACCAGAAGTTATATTTTCTTTTTTTTTATTAATTTTTTAAAAATTATTTTAGCACATACATTTATAATTTAAGGCTCTTATTTATTATAAATATTTTATTCTATATATATTTTATACTTATATTTATATATATATATATATATTTTTGTTTGTTTGTTTAGATTTTCTTTGTTTTTACATACATGTTGTTTATTTATTTGTATTTAAAATATTTAAAATGCTTAAATATTATAGAAGAACAAGTGGAAGACAAAAAAAAGTTTTTTACTTTTTTGTACAATGACAATAAAGAGCTTGATTTCATAAAAAAATAAAATAAAATAAATAAATAATAATAATATACCATAGTGCAGCAACAATATATTTTAAACTAAAAACTATCACACATTATGGACGCTTCTAGGACCCTAAGTCAAGAGAAGATCAGTCCAGTCCAGTCCAAGCCAGTATGCTAGCATTAGCCTCTGCTAACGCTAATGACGCCCCCTCCCCGAGCCACACATAAGAGGCTTTTCACATTCAAATGCAACAGGAGAGTCAGGAAGGGGGTGAGGGAGGAGTGAGGGGCTGAGCTGGACTTTGTCATGTAGAGCTGAGGAGGGGCGGGTGTAGTCGAGGATGAAGTCGGAGGAGGTTCAAGTTTCTGCTGCAGCTGTTGCGGCATGGCTGGGTTTGACCCTAAGGCTAGCGCTGACACATAAGCTAAACGTATTTAATTATCTTCATGCGTGCTGGAGAGCGGCGGACATTTAACAGTCAAAGTGGCACGGTCCTGCTTTTTGTTTTTTAAATGTCTTCTCATCTCCAAACATGTTTTAAGAATATTAGGTACGCCCAAACATTAAATATTGACTTGAGGTCGGGACCTCAAACAAGCAAACGCACGATTTAGAAACCTTGACTGCTGCTTGTGCTCTGTAGGGGGAGGACAACAGCGAAGGTATTTGATCCGGACAGATATTCTTACTGTTTACACACCTTTAACCTTTTCAGGTGCTAGAGTTTCCAACTACAAAAAAAAAATATATATATATATATTAATAATAAAATAAATAAATAAATGCAAAAGACAGATACTACAGTAGCTGTATTAGTCAGTGCCCACACATCAATAAAACAAAACAGGAGAACACACACACACACACACTTCAGCAAAAACTAATAATACAAGACAAAATTAAACTAAACTGAACACAAAATTAAATAAAATAAACAAATGAAAAATAAATAAATAAATAAATAAACTACAGAAAACAACAAAAAACTAATGCAAAAATATAAAACTCAACCAATCAATATTCAACAAAAATAACACAAAAATAACCTTAATTTGCACACATCATATAAAATTAAAACAATAAACACAAAAACAAAATTCAACAACAACAAAACATACAAAAAATACAAATAAATAAATTAAAATAAAAAAATATTAAATTAAACCAAAAACAAAACATTTAACAAAATAAAATTTAACAAAAACAAAAACAATTAACAATCAGCACACACACACACATCCATCTATAAAACAAAACAAACAAAACACAAAAAACCTAAAACATCAAACAAAAAAACAAACCAAAACAAAATCTACAAAAACAACACAAAGCAACAGAAAACAAACTAATTAAAAATATTAAACTAAAATAAAAAACACAGAAAAATAAAAACAGTAAACAAAACAAGACAAGATTCGGACATGCTTCAGAAGATAATGATTTATCACGGTTTTCTTGTAACGTCACTGTATTTTTGCGGAGACTGTGAGATCTATTGTAAATGAGTGTAAAGGAAGGAACAATTTGGCGAAGAGAAGCATTCAGTTGCTGGCCTTGATAACATAAACATGTTTTGTGTGAAGAAAAGAATAAAGGAAGTGATATTACAGCACAACAAATGTTTCCCAGATTACCTCTCAGTAATGCCTCTCTAAGAGGGTCTGCACCATATGCTCCCCGTCACAACCCGACCTGAAAAAGCCCCGTGCAGGCATTTCTGAGAAGCAGGCTTTCCCCCTCAGCTCTGACAGGACCCGTTTCATCATCTAAACTGGATAAATCTGCTAAAACTACAACTTCAGCCGGCCAGCGTTACGTCCAGAGCGTGACTGATAGCTCGGTACGGCAAATAATTCCCACAGAACTGGAACAATTCAGCCAGACTAAGATCTTAAGATCACAGCATTAGCGAAAGCACACTGAGTTTCACCAGTTTCACCCGGCGTGAGGCCAGATCGAATTAATACATGAGATTATATACAAGATCCCTTATATTTATGTATCGCATACGTCCCACACAAGTGCTGTTAGAATTTAAAATCCTGAGTGAATCGATGTGAAATCATTCAATCAATACTTTTATGGCTTTATGAAATAGGCGGTGTTTATAATAGAAGCTATCAAAGCCAAGTATGGCGTCTGAATATCATGACCTTGATGCATCTACTCGAGCTCCCCGGTGTATAAAGTGCAATTGAAATATTCGTATGAACCGCATTACAACAACAAAAGCGGCATAACTCAGTCATGTGTTTAAAGAGAGATGGTTTACGTTACTCTCTTGAGTTTAAATCTAATTAGACTGGCTAGAGTAATTAATCTTATTAAAATATTAACCTTGTGAGACTGTGCACCGAGTTAACAAGGGAACCGGTGGGGGGGGGGGGTAGAAAGCGTGCATTGAAACGAGGATTAATACGACACACAACGCTGTGCGGGTTTGACCTTGGCTTGTCATTTTTAATAGGTGATCAAACTTGATGAACAGGAGATTAGCCAATGGGAAGAGACCATATGTCACCCTTGACCTTGCCATATCCTTCCTGACCCTTCTACTTAGCACGCGCAGGATGAATGGCATAATCAGCTGCTCTGACCCTGAGGTCAAAGTGGAGCGAAGCATGTTGCATTTCCTGTTAGCTTGTGCGCAGACAGAGGCACTAGCATGGGCTACGAGTGGGCCTAAGGCTAGGGTCACCGTTGGGTTATGTGCAATTCGTATTACTAATAATAATAAACATTATTTCGATGCAGGACAAGCACTTGAAGGCTACAGCAGGATTATGCTTACAACTAAACGATATGCACAGGATATGGGTGTTTTGATGATGGGTATGGATACAGTATTTTTAGTTTTTAGTGGTTGTTTAATACTGGCCAAGAGTTCAGGTTTATACTTGCCCTGCCACTAGAAGTGCCCCATGTATCAGCAAGACTGCAAGTACTTGATTAAAATAATAAGCAACAGAGTACAATTTTTAATTTTACAATTTAAGAACACTGAATACATTATACAATGTGAGTTATTTCTTTGATGCAAAGCATGATTCTTCAGAAAGCATTCATATTTGTCGCTGAAGAAACGTTTCAGATTTGTATCAGTCAGGCTGCTTAATAAATAAAAACATGATACATTTTCCCCAGGATTTGAGGAATAGAAAGCCCAAAAGAAGACTATTTATATGAAACAGAAATCTTTGTGACTGTCTAAATATCTTTACTGTTACTTTTGACCAAATTTGCTGAATATAAATATTTTTTTTCCTTTAAAAAAAAAAATAAATATATATATATATATATAAAAGAACTAACTGACCCCCAACTTAACACTGGAATTTTCATTTCATGGAAACTGATACTTTGTTTAAGATAACAATATATATTTTTCGTCTTTACTGTCAGTTTTGTTGAAAATTAATACATCTTTGACCAATAAGATAATATTATTCTTAATATATATATATCCTCTAATAATATTATTTATTTTAGAAAGGCACATATTTGGGTATTTGATCAATAAAAAATGGACTGTGTCCTAAAAAAAAAAATCAGAAAAATGTATCTTCATTCTAAATCACAAAACAGCATGAGAGAGGTTTGTCTTCAATGTTATCATTTATTATTATTATTAATTTTCTGTCACACCACAGGTACCCATATTAAATGTAATGCATTTATATGTAGCTTTAATTTTTTTTCTATTCTTTTCAACAAAACTCTTGTCAACTTACTCTAAATTATTCCAAAATCTTCACAAAAAAGTGTCACTTTTTTTAAATCAAACTTCATTGATTTTACTTGATGATTTTACCCATGCTGACAAATGTTAATAATCAAAACAAATGTTTGGTCCCACTTTATATTAAGTGTGCCTAATACCTGTGTACTTCCATAGTAACTAGATGTGTATGTAGTATGTAACCACAGGGTAAGTACACACCGGTACATAGTATCCACAGCTGTAATATTTCTGTAACACCCCTCAGAATGGTGTGTGTGTGTGAGTACAAATGTGTAACAGGACATTGATAACAACACTTTTTGGTAATGAAGTACAAATGTGTAACAGGACTAACAGCACTTTTTGGTAAATAAAGTCTTACACTTCATATTAAATAGACAAGTGCTATGGGTTTATCATGTAATTACTCTGATGTTACCATGTTTATACACTGGTATTACAGAGGTGCACCAACTCCACCCACTTTACATATCCCTAAACCTACCCAACTACACCCCCTGATCACCCCCTGTTCCCGTTACTCGTATACATACTGCTGTTACTAAATGTAGCTATTCCTGTATTCACAGAGCAAGCATGCAAGCGCTATGATATGCACTCACGCTACTTTGAATTTGTAATAACATTTTTATTATCCCTTACAAGGCTGTTGTTAAATCTGGAAATCGATTTATGCAACTAATGTTATTTTAGTCAAGCGAGATATTAACCAACGATCTCAAAAATACCAAATATTGACAGATTCATTGATTAATAGTTTATACGTTAATCTCTAGACAGAATTCACCAACACTTCGAGTCCCTGCGCTCACATGCGACAGGTATGTCCTGATCCTGTCCTGTCCTCTCTGGAATACTGCGGTCAAGTGATCACATGATAAACTAGTATAGATGATGACAGCGAGGCACACACTGCTAGACACCCAGCTCACACTGAGGAGAGGTACAGTCACGAATAGCTGTGAATACAATCTATCGTATAAATGGTCTGGTTTATAGTAACATGACAAATAAGACGTCCATGAAGATTTTTGGTTAAAATGTATACAGGATATATTATATACACATACATATAGAGTGTCCTCCACTAATATTGGCACTCTTGGTAAATCTGAGAAAAGGTGGCTGTGAAAATAAATCTGAAAACAATTGAAATAAGGGAGAAAATCTCATGTTTTTCTCCAATACTTGTTGAACATAATTATTGGCACCCCTAGAATGTTTTATGAGTAAAATATCTCTGAAGTATATTCCCATTCATATTCACAGTTTTGAGCACTCCAGGGTGATTATGGACATGAAAATATCCAGCCCTGGCTTCCTGTTTCACAGAAATATATACAAGAGGGAAAACAAAGCCCAACATCCCTTACTCACCAATGAGTGAAGTGTCTTTAAGAAAAGTGCTAGAGCAGTGAAAACGACCATTTCCACCATCAGAGAAATAATGAATTAATGCCAATCAACATACAACGATAGGAAGATGTCTGGAAGAGGACGTGTGTCTCTATCCTCCTGATACACAGCGAGGAGGAGAGTTTGAGCAGATAAAGACTCTTCAAGACCACAGCTGGAGAACTGCAGGAAATAGCTGAGTCTCGGGGTCAGAAAACCTTTAAAAAAATAGTCAGTTAATACGGTAGGGGGCGCTGTTAGTCTACTTCTAATTCAAGAGCCTACAAATAACATTTAGACAGTTTCTGATTAAATAAAGCAGTAATCGATGTCATAAAATAATGAGTTTGCTTTTTAAAGGTTAGAAGCTATAGCTTACATAATAAATAAATAAAAAAATAAAAACACACACTCGACACTTGTATATATATATATATATATACTGATTTATTCATTAATGTGTCCTGAAAGACTTTCACACAACTGTTTTGCTTTAGATCATCTACAAATGCTAAATATCAGCAAAAACCTAATTTGGTGAATCAATTTCAAGACCCGGTTAGCTTTTTTATATAATAAATAAAAAGAATAAAGAGTAGACGAAATAGAAAGTGTTTGAGTGTCACTCAAAAAACAGAAAAGCAGTCGATAGAATAGAATAGAGAGTGCATGTGTAAAGGTTGATGTGTTGTTGTTGTTGAGATGAGGTGAGATGCATAAATTAGAGAAGCATTTATATGTATTTTTCAGTTATATTTTAAATTGAACATACTGTAAATATAGCAAAATTTGGACAAAATAATGCAAGATACATTTTATATATCAAATATTATAATCTATCCTTCAAAAGTAGATTTTGTTATGTTTTTGCAGTATCTGAAATTGTGTGAAAATTGAGCTGTGAAAGAAAAGAAGGTGTGCACTGGTTGGTTTGAGCCAGCCGAGGGCAGCAGTGAAGCGCAGAGGGATGTCCCACACTCCCAGACACTCGTTTACATCAACACATCCTATACAGAAAACAATTCTATCCATGGGTTAGGCTTGTGACTCGTGAAGGACATAATACCTGTTAAATCAGGTGATGTGCCTCAGGGATCTCTCAAAAGGAAGCCTAAACGTATTCATCAAAACCGTGACTCACCAGGAGCGTGATACATCAGAACAAAACTCGACTTAACGACCGAAACCAGCACGTGAATAACTTATTGTAGGTTTGCATCACTTCTGTGATTCACCTTCCTCATCTGTGGCTCTGTAGAGGAATCTGGTGACAATGGTTTAAACGAGAGAAAACGCAGGGACGCAGATGACTGAGGCGGTGCGTGGTGAACCTCTCCACCCTAAACACAGGAACAGCCCTCGGTCACATCCCATAAATCACCTCAGTCAGGATTCTGAGAGTATTCAGCTGCATGCATTAAAACTATTTTAAATACTTTTATAATGCTTATGTATGCTGCTTCACAAACTCGTACTGATTGAGAGACTATTTGCAATATTAATACAAACATACACTGATGTTATGTTACAATTATGAGTGACCTAAAAGTATAATGTGATGCAACAAAGCAAAAAATATTTTACAGTAAAAGTATATATTTTTATAAATGTAATTAATTAGGACTGAATGAATTATTATTATGAACCACATGACATCTATTTTTTCCTTGTCTAATTATTTAGACTTCTTTACATTGATTTACCAGCATGAAGATCTCTTCTATAATTTAATGTTCTCCATATTTATTTCTTGCATGTTGGTTGCACCACTTGACATCTGGTGGATGAACAAATGTTAAATATAAATAATTTTTTTTAATTTTGGAGAATGCCAAGAATTTTACTTTTAATAAGGCATTTTCTATTTAATATGAAAATAGATTAAATAAAAAATAAATAAATATATATATATATATATATATATATATATATATATAATAAAATAA
>JAUCMS010000145.1:17012770-17036203 GCA_032357445.1 Enteromius radiatus | reverse complement strand
GGGGTCAGCGGAGCTCGTGAAGATTTAAAGGGGAAGTACACAGAACAGAGTGATTTCTAAAGAGCTGTTTTTGACAGTTTTTTAAACTATCTTTGAGAAATTTTAAAATAAACTATATTACAAACTTTCCATTAAGACCCTAAAGACACTATATATAAGCTAGTGGAAAATTGGCTTTGTATGACCCCTTTAATGGTTTTAATGGAAATCATACTGGTGTGATGGATTCTATTAGTGGGATGTTAAATGCCCAAAACACACTACAAAAAGGATATTTACTGGTTTATAATGGTATTTTAATAGAACCCATTGGGAGTTTCTGTGATTTGTCTTCTATTGTCTATATGTCGTCTACTCTGACCAAAAGCTTGCTCACGTCGAGATGAATGTTCTTGGTTGTATCTTGGGAATTTCACTTTTAGTACCCTTCTGAAGCTTGACAGCCATTTTTGCATCAGAGAACAGAAAAGGCTAGGTGAACGATCTTTAAAATGTCCTCTTTTGTCTCACTTACAACACGAGGGTGAATAATTAACGTCAGAACTGTCAGGAACGATCCCTTTAAAGGAAAGAAAATCATAGCGTGGTGCTTCCTTTGCAGCTCTCCCATCAATCCTCACAGAACGGAAATTGGGCTTTTTAGCATGTTAGCAAATTCCACATTTCATCACCCACATCAGCAGCCGATTCTGTAGCGTACACAACTACGGCTAGGTTTACATTCAATTAACATGTCTGCCTCGCGACTCCCTGTGCCAGGAAGCACGGGGGAGGAAGCATATCTGAGCGAAGATCTAATGCTCTGCTAAGTGAAGCTGAAGCAGGATAAGGCCAACGCTCAGAGAGCCGAGCAGCAGAAACGGGCCTAGCAATCTCCTCACATCAGCCTCAGTCGGATGTGACAATCAGAGGATACTAACGAGATGATTTTACAGTTCGGCTGCCCCCGCCCCTCGGCCCTGCTCATCCACACTCATGCTCTGTTTACGCTGGGGGCATCGGGGTGCCATCTTGGGCACAACTCACATCTATTCCATCTGACTGCTCGCTGTGCCACACAATCATCCATATGGACACGCGTTTGGATGCAAAGGCATTGGCGAGAACGCTGCCATCACGACAGAGGCCTGCTTTTCTGAGGAGTCCAGACCAGAAACGAGAAAAAGCGCGAGAAGAAGAACAAGAGGAGGAAAAGGAGTTATACGGCCGTGGGCGAGATGTTATCAGATAAGAATGAAAGCGTTTGGTTCCGGTCCTCATCGTCGAGCAGGACGGATGGAACAGAATAAAGCGTGATGGCGCTTCGCATCACCTCGGAGATACGACTGCAGCCTTATCTGAAACATCTGAACAGCGACAGGAAACAATGGCAGACTATAAAACCAGGCTGAGGGAGAAAATACAACTGAACATGTAGGAGGGGGGGCATTTCAAAGTCTGCGAGTAGCGAAGTACCTATCTATGGCTGATGTGATTATTTTTACCACAGTGGATATGATGGGCAATTTTCTCATTTGCAGCGTTAATATGTTGCTTTACTGTTGCAACACACATTCACACAGTCCATTTAACTAAAACTGCAATCACTACGGTCAATTATATGCCACTGTATACACAGAATTAGCATATTTATGAGAAAGTTATTATATAAAGGGGAAAAAAAATCTTTAAAATAATGTATGTGCAGATCCGTAGTTATTAGTTGGTAATTTACTCTCGGAAATCTTAGTTGTACATAGAAACTCATATTCAAACCAGGTTACTAGATATGCCAGTGACATCATCTGGTGCAAATCATCACAATTTGAATATCTGCATTCACAAATTGGCTAATGTTTAGAGATGTTTAAGAGACACTTAAATATACATTTAGATCTACATGTAGTGTTATTACATCAGTAGTATATTCAAAACATCGCCTATGCTTATTTCACATTTGCCTGTAAATTTGTTGTGGAACTAGCAGATTAATATCATATGCTTTTATATATATACACACACACACAAGATGGTTTTATGTACACTGTAAACAGATTTGCTGTAGTTATGCAGCTGGATGCCAGTAACGTACTGTAAATTTAGATTTATCACATTTATTGGCAACAGTTTGTTCAAAGATAAATGAACATTAAACATTAAAAAGTCTTTATCTTTACAGAATAAAGCTATTAAAAACTGCCTCATGCAAAGCATTTTGTGAACCAGAAATCCTCATCAACCTTTTTTTCGGCTATTGGTTCACAGAAATGCTTTGCATGAAGCGGTTATTTTATTTTTTCCGTAAAGATAAAGGCTTTTTAATGTTTAATGTTCATTTATCTTTCCTTAATTTTTGACCAAATTTAAAATCTTTTGAAATGACTCACAGAAAAGACTAAATATAAATTTTGGACTATTGTAAAGCAATTCTGAAGACAGCCCATATTAAACAATGACAATAACAAACATGTTTTTCTGTATGTTATTTCTGTATTTCTGTTTTTTGCATTTAATGAGAAGCACAGCACCGAAAGAAGCTGGCAACCAACATCCCTGCTTCCTAAACCTCACTACTTGACACTTTTATTGAGGCAAAATAGGCACACAAGATTTGCAACTCTGACTATTCTTGTCCGCAGCAGCTAAATAGCTTTTTTTTTCCCTTCTCTCTCTCTCTCTCTCTCTCTCTCTCTCTCGCTCACAATGATTAGTGTTAGGACTGACAGAGTGCAGCAGTCCTGCCCTGCCCCGGCCAGAACAGTAGTCTGGAATACTGAGAGATTCTTCTTTCAGCAACCTCAAAAGCAGCCAATCACAGCGATCTAGCCCCGGGGCTGGACCCAGCCAGCCAATAGAAGGATCTAGTTTCTGTCACCTGACAGAATGTGCCCCTGTCCATCAACCGACTCATATATAGCCAGTTCCAGCAGTCTGAGACAAGGCTGTGAGTGTGTGTGGGACCGGCTGAGGACTCTGCGTACCTACAGTTTGCTTTCTAAGCGACTCGACTGCGTGTGCTTGCGTGTGGGTTCGGGAGCAAATGTAGGAGGAGGGGGGGGGGGGTTGTGTTTGCGAACGAATGTGAGAGAGGGAGAGAAAAACAAAAATGACGGAGGAAAGACTGGAAGTTAACTCATATTGCACTCAAGAAGGGACTTGAGATTTTGGAGGCTACTTTTTGATAGGAAAAAACATTTTTGGTCGTTAAAAATCGCTATTCTCAAAACAGCAAGTTGGCTCCGGTGACCTTACAGTGAGGGGTGAGTATTTTAATCTCATTTCACTTCCTAGCCTCTTCTTTTTTCTCATTTCTTTCCCTTTGTTGTGGCTGAAAAGTGGTTTCGAGTGTGCCGTGCGCTTTCACTCTGCCAGAGTTCATTCAGTGCATTCCGCCGTTATGTGCTTGTTTGCTTTTCTGTTATCGGAGTTCTGAATGAGGGCTTACGCTTTTCACACGCAAAGCTCCCGAGCCAGACCGTGTCCAGACGGCCGTCTGAGAGACAAACCATGATGATCCCTATTAGTTCCACTATCGCCACTACTCATACCGCCGGGACAGACACCAGAGAGAGGGTTGTGAATGAGCTGGGGGGCAGATTCCGTGGCCTTGTCCTAGTTGGAGAGTTTCTCCATCCGGTTCACTGCGGGACGGTGCGATGTGCCCAAGAGCGTTCAGAAGTGAGGAGGTGTGTGTGGTGAGGGGGGTCAAGGCAGACAGCGAGACAAAAGCGTCAGACCCCCCTCCAGACAGACTAGGTCAAGCTTCATCCAGGCCCAGAGCTGTTCGGGGTCAGCCGGTTGCTGGGAGAGTGAGAAAGATGGGGTGAGCGATGGGGCCCCTAAGGGTTAGAGGTTGCCAGACTCGAAATACGAAAAGGAGCAAATAGTTCGATGCTGCATGTAGCTGGATGCTCAGTGTTTTGGTTTGTGATGGGGTGTGATTTGTAAAAGGCAAAAAAAAAGAGTGCATTGAGTTCACTTTAGCTGCTAAAAGAAGAGGGAGGGAAAAGGTCTGTAATTATGACAAGAAGCCTGTATTCTTTTCTTTGTGCGTGCGAGTGTGTGTGTGTGTGTGTGTGGGTGGGGGTCACAAGGGTAGGAATGTATTGAGTGACAGCAAATGCTGTCTACCTATTTTTTTCAATGCTTTTGTCCAAAGGTCTTAAATCCACAGAGACAAGACGGCGCACTATTGAGTCCTCACTAAACAGTTAAACGAGCCGATGGTTGAAAATATTTATTCCCGGGTAATCAAACAAACCAACAACAACCGGCGTGATTCCGATCTTCAGAGGAACCAGTCTGACGCAATAAAATGTGTTTATGTCCAAGAATGTCATGCTCAGGATACAGACAGTGTTTATGGCAGACGCTTTGAATTACCCAACATGTAGAGTCTTGCTCAGTTGAACCAATACAGGCAGGAACACACACACACACACACACACACACACACACACACCTTCACTCACAGAGCATTTGACTGATCTGCCACGAAAAATGAGTTAAGAAGAGACAAGTCCCACGCTTGGGGAAAAAAAAAGGATTCACAGTCTCCAGCCAGCCAATACAAAGCTCCACACGCACACACACTCTGTGTGCAAGATCATCAGACATCTCTGAGTCTGGGGGGATGGGACGTCAGGGGCGGGAGAGTGTGGGACAGGATATGGAAGTCTTTGATGCGACTGTAAGGCGGAGAGGAAGAGTGCCCTAATCAGACCCACCGACCAAGGGCTCACACAGCAGACCCCGAGCAACATGCTGTAAAACCTGTCTGAGTAACACACACACACACACACACACACACACACGAAAAAAAACCCTTCCTCCCATTATCCGTTTTCATTCTCAATCTAATACAGCGGCCTAATCCATCGTGTTCGGCCCCCTCACCCCTGCTCTGATTACACACCAGACAGGAGAGAATAGGTCAGCCTATTGTGATTTAGCCGGACCTACAGATTACGGCGCCCCTCCATCGCAGATGTGTCGCTGCGGTCTAGCGCAACCGCTGCGTCGCACATCTGTTCGCCGTCTCTCTGCTCTCTCCCGGCGTGTTTCGAGAAACGACACGCTGTAAATATCGCAGAGATCGCGTCGGCCTTTCAAGTGTTGTGTTGTTACGACACCGTGGAGGTGAAATTACGAGTTCACCATCATCTATGCACTGTTTCAGCGGCCGTTTGAGGTGTAAGCCGTACAATCCTTCGGTAGTTTATGGCATTCTCACAGCCAGAGCCTACACGAGCGTGTGAAGTTGTAAAGAAATACCTTTTCACCCTGTCTGAAGTTAAGAAGGAATAGCAGGTAGGCTTCCTTTCAGAGGAGAAGTATGAATTTAATTCAGTGCGATGTGTCGGTAAGGTATCAAATAGGCATCTAAAGTCAGATTTTATTACGTCAAAACAGGTAGGGTTGCAAACATGTACAGCTTTGCTGCTTTTGTGGAGCATTAGGTTTTCTTAAAACCGTGCATCAAAACAAGTCTTTCAGGGGCCAACTATCCTTTTAACAGGGTTAAGTGTTTAACGCGTCTTGGATCATGAAGGGAATCCGTTTTTAACCAGGTATCCTTCAAATCCAGTGCCGCTTACTCCTAGAACAAGCAAACACAAACGCCCATTTTTGTCAAAGCAGTGGTTCTCATATGGGAAATTTAGGATTGAATTCGGCCTGCAACATGCAATAAAAACGGCACCTAGTTTGTTTATTGTTTGTTTGTGTACATCCAATCCATTTGGTGATGAGGAGAAAGACACAGGAAGGGATTGAGCTGTGGAAGATTGCAGCCTCAGCAGTAGATAAGGACTGAAGTTTCTCTGTAACGCATTAGCGAAGCACCTCTCACTCGCTGGAGATAGGAAAGGTGTGTGGTGGAGTGTGCGCGAGACGGGAGTGAGAGAAAGATGAAACAGTGGAGCCGGGAGTGAAGAAGGGGAGCGTGTATGATAATGCTCTTAACCCGCACAAAGGGAAGAGAGTCGGAGCGGTGGCACTGCCAGCGCTGTGGTTAATGCTTTCCGAGTGCCTGTCAAACCGCTCGCTCGCTCTAATCCACTGAGCTTTAGCCGCTCTTTGAAATGTGAACGGAAAAGCCTCCTGATTTCTTCAAGATCAACCCGCAGTCATCGTCGGGGTTTCAGCATCTTTCTCGAAACGCTTAACTTAAGTACTTTACGAGTGCCTCATTAGCAAAGTCGAGCTAAGAGTCGCGGACGTGTGGCGTTTATCAAGTGCATTGAATGGTAACGTATGCAAACCACTTAAGACAAGCGACCCCGAGGCCAAGTTTCGTCGCATCGAGTCTTCGGATAAGATGTGTATGTTTTTCGTGTCCGTATCATAACTGACAGTAACGGTGATATGAAAACAAACACAGCAGACACAGGAACTCGCTCGCACGCGGACAAAGGGAAACATCAGCATTTAGTAATCGTAATTGCCCCACAGCTTGAGCGTATCAATTTTCCTCTTTTCCACGGCCGCATTAGCGAGACGCGCGTGTGTGTGTGGCGATAAAGAGCAATCGGACGCGAGCAATGAAGATTAGCTTCAGTTTGAAGCAAACACTGTGGCAGCATGGCGTCTACGGAACAGATTAAACCCGGATTAAACGTCCAAATCAAGTGTGTGTGTGTTAAGCTTTTATTTGGCTCCACACATCTTTAGGCAAACACTAATTTAGCGGCGTATCACCTCATCAAGGTTACTTTACGCTTTATTAAACTTCAAATAATAGCTTAGTATTGTAAGAGTTTTCAAGGTTTTACTGAACATTGATTTCAGCTATTTTCATTTGCTTTTTAACCTTTTCCGAATCACTAAAACTTTGCATTCCTGGAGGAAAATACACAACTACACAACTTTTTGGTTTTTAAATACGCCAATCACAATTCAGCATGCAAATAGATACAAGAAAGAAAGCCAATTGCATATCAGCAAGCAAAAATGATAAGATTATATTTTGTATTTCTCATATCCAGAATGTTACATGCATGTATATATATATATATATTCATATTTAGGTTAAGTGTTCGTGGAATATCAATACAGTCTTGTGTTTGGTGCTTTCCTCATTTCAGAGGTGTTTGTTTTTTGACACTTGCAGTAAATAGGTCAGTTTCTAAGTCTCTCTCTCTCTCTCTCCCACAGAACGCCTCGTGAGTTTGACTGACGAAGAGACGCACTGATGGAGAAGTGAAAGTCGTTCGGCTCTGACCCTGAACAATGAGCTCCGACGTGATGGGAGCAGACAGCCGCCATCATGGAAATGTCACGGCCAACATCAGAGACCCGGCAGCCTCCTCTTTCATTCCCTTAATCCACAATCCCTCCTCTCCTCTCCTGAGCGGCATACATATTCAGCAGCTCAAGTCCTCACCATTCTAATGAGGCCTAGACCAGCGGGCTATGAAAGAGAGGAGAGATACGGGGAGGTGGGTGGGTGGGTGGGTTTAAAAGAGAGGAGAGACCGTCTTTGAACTCCCAAAGAAAGAGAGAGACGGATGAGAGATGAGAATGAATAGATAGACGGCTGAAGTGATGAGAGAAGGAGTGAGAGGAGAGACAGATCAAATGCTTCTGATTCTTTCCTGTGGTCTTTACACAGCAGGGTTAGTTGTGTTCGATTTAAATGCCGCTTTAAGAGAGCGTCCTGTTATATTTCATCACTCGATTCACTCGAGACACTTAAGACTGAAGTGTGTGTCTTTATGTTTGATCTATTCCGGTTTAAAGGGATCCTTCACCCAAAATGGCAGTTTTATCATCATTCATTATTGTTCCAAAGCCGTATGCCCAAAAAATGGTTGAGAAGGACTAGGAATGATTTCATTTTTCAGCGAATATGCACTTATAGTTTAAGGCAGGTAAACGAGCAGACGAGGAGAGTTTTTTGCAGTTTCTTTTGGCACAAGTACCAGAAAAATGAGACCGCTTAAATTATATTCTGAGGTAGTAAAGATATCAAAAATTTTAATTTAATTTTAAATTATCCAAAAGAGTGCAAAAGCAATTAATCAAAGACAGATTCCTAATTAATGTCATCTGTCTGATTAAGTCAATTTTAGGCATATTTTAAAAACATAAATAAATAAATACCAAAGAAATTGTAGAAAATAAAATAATAAATAAATCTAGTCATATTTTATTTTTTTATAATTTAATTGTGAATTACCAAATTCTGTCACAAGTTAAATATATTCAGTTTCTACAGTATATAAACACATTGTAGAAACTTAATTTCCTGTAAAGCTGCTTTGCAATGATTCGGATCATAAAAAGTGCTGTATAAAAATAAACTTGAATAGAATATTTCAAATGTATTACACAGTTAAACAAATCTATTGTATATTATATTTTACAGCAAAAGACTGATATTTGTAAGTAGTTACACAATGTACAAGTAGTTCCACATTTCCAAATATTTTAGAACTGTAAGTAAATACATACTAATTTAATAAAAAGTAATAAATGAATAAATAAATAATAAACAAACAAATATATATATATATATTTGCATATATTTAAAAATACATCATATTTATTCATATCACACACACACACATTTTTTTCTATTATTATGAATAAATACGATATTTGCATATCAAAAATTTCCTAAACGTGCAGTAAAACTGCAGTATATTATCTACAGTCATACTGGCTATATATATATATATATATATATATATACACACATACATTTTCAGCAATCAGTATCATTCCTAGTTCAAAGCCTCAAAAAGGAGACATTTTGAGCTGCAACTAAAGCAGTCTCTGGGCATATCTGCTCAAATGAATGCTGCAGTGGTGTGAAATTTGTCATTTTCAGCACTCCTACACTCTTGTAAAAGTAGAAGAGGGTGCCTGAGGTCTATTTTCCCCTCCTCACACACAGCTAGCAGCGGGAGGCAGGAAGCGCGGCCTGAAAGACTCGTTGGACGCGCTATCAGAAGGGGAAGTTCCCGTTCGCGTTCGCCGCTTTACAAACCAGATGTTTCGTGGCCTGGATCTGGTTATTGCAACAGAGCGATAGTGCCAAATGTGAAGCGAGTGCGCTTCAGTCCGACGCTGTAAGCAAGCCTGCTTCGGATAAATGAGGGAAATCAGGATCGCCGCTAATGCGTTAGAGTTTTTAACAGAGGATAGAGAGACTGCGATGCATTGGCTTGCTGCTGAGGGAGGCTTTACACACACGTGCAAGCGGTCCACTGCTCGTCCATTGTTGGTGTGAGCAGGTGTGTGAAAGGTGATAACGTAGTCTGCTCTGGGGTTCACCGAGGCTGGGGGATTCAGCTGCTCGAAAACACACACACATACAGGCCACCAGCCGTTAAACCGTTCCACTTAGCTGAAACCAGGTGCAATAACCCAGCACTACAGCTCTTAGTTTCAGTAAAGACCTAGTTCAAGTATGTGAACGCTATTTGTTAAAACAGCATAATTATCGGCGTGGGGGAGATTCACATCTATGACTTCTGTCACTCTGTAATCAACCAAACAGTTTGTAGTTGTATTAATAAGTTCTACAGAGAAAGCAAGCAACGAGTATGTAGCTGAACTAATATGATGGCGTACATACTCGTATACTTGTAATATTGGAGGGACAGTTAATTAGTTTCACTTTTCATGCAATGTTGCATTTTTGGTACTCTTGTGAAAATACATTTGCATGCTTTAAAATAATATATACTTAAGTGCCTCTAAATGTATTGTTTTCAGACTCTTCATTGCAATTATCCTGTTGTTAAACCACTTAAGTACGTCTTTATATTTAAAATTCCCAAAGCATTATCCCAAGGTGCACTTTTTAAAAGTCTACTGTATATAGCTTGTATATATAACTGGCTTTTTGTTTCATTAATATTCTCTGTAAGTAAAAGTAGTTTTCGTGTATTCCTTTAATACTTTAAGTACACTACAAGTTCACAGCCAATAGAATTAAATGCAATTCTTTTTTTCGCAAGGTTAGGGACCAATATTCAAATTTTGGTCAGTACTGATTAGCTAGAAATTATTTTCATATTATAGCTGATGACAATAAATGCCCGATACTAATATTTTAAATCATTTTGACTAAATGAATCACACAAATCAAATAAAAAAAATGACTATAAATGCTACAATTGAATTTATGCATCACAACATTATCATTAGTGCTGTCAAACTATTTGAATCGAGTAATCGCATCCTAAACAAAAATGTTTGTTTGCATGCACATATCTAAAAATGTACAAATTAATATTTTCAAAATATATTCTGTATTTATGTATACATAATTAATATACAAAGAACACAAACATGTCATACACAAAAAACATGTTATTTTATATGCAATTAATCGATTGGCAGTACTAATTCTAATATAGTTATATTCATAGACTTTCTAAATTATTAGTGTTTTTAAGAGTTATTTTAAATAAGAATGCATGCAAAAAAGGCTCCTTTTTTTTACCTTACATACATTAGCTACATATCCAGCAATAATTGGCTCCAGAAGTAGCCCCTTTTGAAGACTCCTGCGCTCAAAAGGCATGTCTGTGGCTAAAAACGCTTAATTGCTGCCGTAATCGTAACCCTGACTATTTGATTAGTTCTGCAGCCCTAAACGTTTCCTTCCTTAAACATTTTCTTTCTTTCTTTGTGCAGTAAAATGATGTCAAATGCCCGTCCATACGAACAGACTTGCGCTCCCTTTTCATTGTCATACCTCGCATGATATTCTAATCAGGGATTTTTGAAATCCCCCAGCATACTCAGCCCTCTTGATTTCTGTGCCAAAGAAGAGAGCCGGGGGGGTGGTGGAGAGAAAAAAGACAGCATATAGTGTGTTTAAAAGTCGCCGGGATTGGTTGTGTAGTTCGGAGGAGCAGTCAAATGGGAGCGTGCATTAATAATGCATGCCTGCCTCAAAGAGCTCTCACACAGGAAACACAGACTGGGGTTCAGATCAGGGTAAAGAGAACAGGCCTGGAGAGAGAGACGCAGACAGAAAGAGGGCGAGACATTAAAAGCCAGGAATCGCTCCGGTTTATTGGGTTTTAACCTCACAATTGTGTTTAGTCTCATGTTGCCAAGTGCTTGTCGTACTCTAATCGTCAGAAACTGCTTTTAGACATGCGTTGACGTATTTCCAGTAGAAACAGGGAGTTTGGGTTTAGATATGTTACTCGCTAGTGAGTTGCAGGTGGTATTGGGGGCGGGGCATCTGCCTTCTAAAGAGCATCTGATTGGACAAAAATCTGTGTAGTGCGGGATGAGTCATCGTCATTCAACTTTTAGGATTAACCTAGCATACAAACATTACATCACCTCAACTGGAGTTTAATTCACTATACTGAATCTAATCGTGACAAACTACATCGCTGGGAAGTTCTAAGACTCCTAAATAGATATTTAATCAATTTTTGTTAAATAATTATGTAGGAAAAATCAAGACTTTTAGACTTTTGTCTTCTTATTCTTCTTAGTTCCCTTTTTCCCCATCATGCATAAGAAAATATATATCATATATATCAAAATCTATGCTTTTGAAACCCATTTTAAAATCAGACATTGCATTACCATGGAAATCAGTACCACATTACAAAATGTTTTCATTCATGAAAATTAAAGTTTTGATGCACCGTAATGTCTGTGTTCAAAACTGGCAACATCATTTCGACTTTAATTCAAAACTTCTGATCAGCTTTCTCCCAACCTGCACCTGGCGCTTACACTAAACGGCCCTTTGTCCTCCAAGATTTGCTGGTCCCTTGGCGAACATTCAACGCTGTCGGTGAGTTTTGAGCTTCTGTAACAAACCATCGACCGTTGACTGTACCCTGAGGGTGGCCAAAAACACGACGCAAGCACAGCAATCTAGAAACGGATCTGGAAAGAGCAGTATGGGTATATTAGCCCACTAATGACTGCAATAAACATTCATTGCTGTCGGTGGGTTTCCAATGGACACAACTCACTGATCAATGAATGCAAACTGCGGTGCAAGTACCTCAGTTGAAAATCACGGGAGGAGTGAAGGGATTTCTGGGAAGAGTCATTAGTACGGTGTTATAAGCAGGACACCAGCAAAGACTAAAGGAGAAAGGTAAGTCCAGCATCTACTTTGTATATCTTAATGTTTTTGATGCTGTTCATCACAGATGATTTGTACTATATAAGTGATATTAGACAAATAAGAGTGCTATTGTGTTGAATACCGGCACAGCTGTAGAAAAAAAGAAGCCGCAGGCCGTGCTTCAAGCAAACACACTTGCTCTGCTTTGCCTGAGGCCAGATCCCACCAATGCACTCCCTGTTCCACTTCTCCTCCGCACCACTCACATCCTCTGGTCTGGTTCGTTGTGAACGTGGATAAACGGAGCGATACAAACGCCCTGAAAACTGGTAATTGAATTCAAAGAGAGTAAAATCATCTGAGAAGCCTCAGGAGCCACACAGGAGCAGCTTCGCTCTGGCACGCAAACTTCACTCACATCCGCCGCGGAAAATAGAACGTTTGTGGTGCATATTCAAGAAAAACGTGTTCGAATCTGGCTCGCAACATTATCTGATAGTTCTGTTCATCAACAGGGTTATTATCATTACCTAGAACTATTAAAAACATTTGTGTCAATTAAAATAAATAATTAAATCAAGTGAAAATGTTACATGAAAAAAAAAAGACAATTTGCCTTGGCAATTAACCAAAGTTTTATAAAAATTACTATATATATATATATTCATTTTAATTTTTTTGCTTTTAATTTTTTTTTTTAAATACTAATTATTAAATAAAATGAAAGACCAATCAAAATATTAGTAAAAACCGCAGAAAAACTTAAATATTACTATAATAACTATTTATTTCTATTTAGAAAAATTATTACTATTTGGAATTAAAATATTTAGAATTTTATTACTATTTAGAAAAATAAATAAATAAAAAAATATGACTGTCATAAACTCCAGCATAAAAAAGCACACAAAAATAATAAATAAATAAAATAATAATTAATTAATTAATTAATTAAAATAAATTTAAAAAATGTTACATGAAAAATTTAACTTAAACAAAAATGAGAAATGTTAACTTGGCAATTAACCAAAATAAGTTACATAAATAAATACATAAAATACATTATTACACAAATTAAAGTTGAAAAAAAAAAAAGAATTACAAATGGCGGAGGGGCATTTATTAAAAAATACAAAATATAAAATAAAAGGGCAATCAAAATACTAGTAAAGAACTGCAGTAGTACATAAATATTACTAAAATAGCATCACATCACCACAATAAAAAATAAAACATGACTGTCACTCCAACATAAAAAGACACTTCAACAATTACATAGTTCTTCAAGAATCTTCCCAATATCTTCAGAAAAGAAATACCGGAATAAGGAGCTGTTGCAAGCCAGACTGGATTTAGCCTTTCCCTGGTGAGCACCACAAGCCAACGTGTCACAACACGTGAACGAACTTGCTCTTTTTGCTAAATCTTCCTTTTTAAAGACACTGACTTTTCCTTTGTATGCAAGCGAACACAGGACCGATTGAAAATCCATTTAACAACGTTCTCAGTGTGCTGCTAAACAGTACTATTGTCTGGTGGCTGGGTCGTGCTTTGGCTGACCTCTAAACCCGGTCCAGACTTCTCACCATCGCCATGCTAAAATAAATCTGGCCCAAAATAGATGACAGCTCAGCACAAAAACCCACTCCTGCATAAATAAACGAGCGTATGAAAATACAACAGCAAGCGCTGAGGAGCTAAGCAACACCTTTTTCACGCTCATCCACGCTGACCTCTCTGCACAAGCGGACAGAGAAACTTGTTTCCCCTTTTTTTTCAGCAGGAAGAGAGATAGAATCATCTGGAAACAATCCCAACGTAATTGCCCTGTTTAGTTTGCTTTACGTGCTGGGAAATTTCTAACACATTGACATTTTCCAGTCGGCCTAAACCAAGCTTTCGTTTTTATTTTTTCTCCTCCATTTGTCTTTTACAGTGGAAAGTGTCTGAGTGGAAGGAAGGGTACGGCTGGGTTCGTGTCTCTGCTGCCCGTCCGGAGCTTTTACTGCGGTGACCAGACCGAGCTGGCTCTGCTGGGACTCGGAGAGAGACCTGACTCACAGGACTATAATAGCATTAAATCCCACAGCATGCAAACAAGAGACGTCTGCAGAGAGAGCACCGACCGCAGTCCTGGCCTCCGTTTATTCACATATAAATTGGTATTTTGCTGCAGAAAGCTCAGTTCGTTAAAGTCCAGAAATGAACAGTTTGTCATCGTCGGTTGCTCTGAAAGCTCTGAAACAGGACAAAAGGCAGAAGCAGTTACCGATTGAATAATAAACAGATCTTGTTTTTACGTTGCTGTTCAAAAAGAAATCAACTTTAAATAAAGATTTCAAAAGAACTATTTGTTTACAGATATGTTATTTCTCTAATGAACTTATAAATATGCATGTTTTTAAAAAAACAACACTTTTATGGAAATAATGATCTGAATGTAATGTTTTCAGACACTTTTTCTTTTTTTTTTGCATGTAATTACTTTCCTGAATGGGCACGAAAGCACTTTTAAGTACATTTTTAAGTTTAATTTCATAATTACTTCTGTTAAACATTTCTGTAGAAATTACAGTAACACTGGCAGCTTGATTGAGATGCATGTTATTTACTCAAGGATATATGATCAATAAATGTTAGTCAGTCTTTATCTTCACAGAAAAAAAAATAAAATAACAGCCTCATGCAAAGCATTACTGGGAACCGATTTTTGATAAAAAAAATAAAAGAAATTGCAAAGACGGTCATTTCTGCTTCCAAGAAAGCTCTGTGTGAAGCTTTTTTTTTTTAAATATGTTAAATCTTCAATGTTCATTTATATTTGAACTAACTGCTGCCAATAAATGTGATAAATCTAAATCTACAGTAAGTTACATAACTACAGCAAAAAAGGGCCTGCTGCCTTTAAAATATGGTTAAAATATTGTCATTTTTTGTTAAAACCTGCCATGCTATACTATATTAGTAATTAAACATTTGAACTAAGTTGCATTTTAGCATTAAAATGAAAGTTTTAAATGATAGTAAAACACAAATTTGATGAAATCCGAGAGCTTTTCGACTTCCTCGACACATTCAAGACCCAGAAAGGTAGTAAGGACATCATTAAAATAGCGATGAGTGGCTGAACGAAAACACTTCTTGTGTGTAATCGAGTACTTTACATGAGCTTTAGTACGACACAGGATTATTTCAAATGTACTTTTAATTTGACATCAAATTAACTTTTCAAAAATACACTTAAGTATTTAAGAGCGCGAAGCGGCATGTTAATTCAGTGATCTCACCAGAAGGATGAAAGTACAGTGAGGGGGAGTGAATTAGAACAAGTTTCGCTTCTATCCTATAATAATATAAGATGCATTTGCTGTGTTTTCAGTCCAGATCGCCGAATATGGATGTGATGTGCACATATACAGCCTAATTGTCAAATTTACTTAGCGGTTTATGTAAGCAAAATAGCCAATTTAGTCGATGTGGGACAGCGTGAAGCATGAAAATCAGTTTTGTGTAATTACACACGGGCTTCTGTTTGGGATACTTTGACTATGATAGGGGTTGATTAGATAATCACGCGGCAGGCTATGCAACGCACACAGGAAATGCGAGTGTGTCGTATAAATCAGTGACTCACGCTAGTTACATCCCCGTCTCCCTCACTGAACGCGCTGATGCTACAGGAAGTGACAGGAGAACGGTCTGACCGGGAAGCACTCCGGCCAGGGATGGATTACGCTGCCCAGGGGCCCTTGAGGTGCAGGGGGCCTGTGGGGCCCCTAGCCCAAAGCAATTTGCAAGGCCTCT
This sequence comes from Enteromius radiatus, assembly GCA_032357445.1. Classification (NCBI taxonomy): domain Eukaryota; kingdom Metazoa; phylum Chordata; class Actinopteri; order Cypriniformes; family Cyprinidae; genus Enteromius; species Enteromius radiatus. The sequence continues at coordinate 17,020,359 of JAUCMS010000145.1, read as the reverse complement.
GATGGAAACATGAAGGGAGGGCGTTTGGCTGCCAAGGGCCCTTGAATTGTGGTGGTTGTGGTGGTGGTTTGCCCAGGGGCCCACACAACCCATAATCCGTCACTGACTCCGAGTCAGACACGACCAGCTAAAGATGCATCCGGCAAAAAATAACACGGTTTCCAACAAACTGATAGAAAACACACCATGACACTGTTCTGCCTTTTCTCAGGACTAATCATACTGAAACCACATAAAACAGTGTTCAAATACTAAAATGGGTTTATTAAGGTGTTTTAACTATTAATATAAAAACACATACTTAGTATATCTGTTTGTGCTCAAGTGTAAGAATACTTCAGGTACACTTTATACATCAATATTACACAATCCTCATTAAAAGTGACAGAAACACACATTTTAGGCTTATTAATAAGAAATATGCATTGTGCACAAGTCATAAAGTTTCATTAAAATGTTTATATCAGCAGGTTTCGAGTTATCAGTCAGTAAACATGTTCATAGATTTGAACTATACTTATATTAAAATAAATATACTTTATATCATACTTTTTAATGGGACAGATATAAATAAAGCTAACATTTTCCTTTTCCCTCTATTTATAGTTTAAGGTTGAAAATACATTGAATATTTTTTCCCTGTATATTTACCATCCTTCCTTTTTTGTCACTTTACATAATGTTTTATTACAATTTTATTTCAAAATCTATCCATTATACAGTATCTGTGTAAGTGAACTCGTTTATGACTGAACAAGGCCTGAAACTAAACACTCACCCTTAATGGCATCATAATATCCCAACATATAATAAATGCTAGTTCATATTCATATTATAGACTAGAACACGGTTAATTTAGCTCGAGCAAAATGTATATGTATATGCATATTACTCCTCAGCTCTTGGTCTGCGAACTGCATTTGTTTGTTATTTATGCATTTGTTTATCTAACTTCATAAAGCGTCCTTGGCTTTCAGAAAGGTGCTATAAAAGCATTATTATTATTAACAATCACCTTATCAAAGTGGAAAAGGCACGTTTGATAAAATAACCCGAAACACATAAACAGTCACTGGAAACAAACTTTAAATAAAAACAATGTACCTGCCGCCAACTTCTGGAAACGGGTAAGAAAGTGAAAAAGGGGAAAGAAAGAAACGGCGTATGTGAGAGAGAGAGAAGAAGAGAGAGGGAAGGTATGTGTTTGGCCCTGTTATGTGAGGACAGCAGAGAAGCATGTGTTGGAACGGAGCCAACTGTCTGCATCTGGGTGCTGAGTTCATCGAGGGCACATGAGGAGCAAGAGCCCTTTGTATTCAGCCCGCTGCTCTCCACTGCCCCCCAGTGTTTGGCTCGACTACAGCGCAACAAGAAAACTGCATCTGCTCATATAATACACTGACTCGCTGTCTGGGGTACAAGGAGAAAGTGAGGTAAGATGTTTCCCTTCATCTAGAACACTGCTCATAATTATTGACAGGTGCCCGTATATTTAGAACAAGCCCATTATACACACCTGCATGTGATTGAGAGACGTCACTGGTGTACAAGTGCTTAGACTTTTTGAAATGTTTAAAGATTTGCTTATCCTCATACAAATTTACAAATTAAATCGAATGCAAACAATTAATCTACGCCAAAAAAAAAAAAAAAAACTGTTATTGTGGTTAATTAAAACCAAAGTCATCCAAAAATATATATATTTATTAACTTGATTTAACATTTCTCATTTTCATGTTAAGTTGATGTATACAAATATCTTAAATTTAAATAAATCGAATTTATTTCAACATTAAAAAAACAATAAAATAAAATAAAAATAATTGTAAAATTGTAAAAAAAATAATAATACAAAAATATTAAAATTAAAGTTAGTTAATACATTAAACAAACTATCAAATTAAAAATGAAAACAAAACATGAAAATAAAAATAAAATAGAACTTTTTATAAAAGAAAACTATTTATATATGTATTACAATATAAACATTGGGTTTTTTTGTTTACGCTTATGTACTAAAAATAACTAAAACTAAAATAAAAAAAAAAATTGACAACTGTATCAACATAAAAAAACACTAAAAATTACAAAAACAATACTACAAAACTACTAAATCTTTACCGGAAATTAATTAAATAAAACAGAAAATATAACAACTACTCAAAACATAAATACAAACTGGTACATCAATGATACAACAATAAGAAAAATATAAAATAATAATAATAATAGTTAAAAACCTAAAGACAATAAAAAGATTATTGGAGTACATTTTAGAAGAATATACTATTTCAGTTTTTAGCCATTTCTGAGAGAAATGATACTTGCCACACACACACACACACACACACACACACACAAAAAAAAATAAAAAATGTGCGTGTGTGTGTTCCTTTGAATGCACAGGTCACACAACACAACCCTTGTGCCAGACACAACATCCCAACGGCGAGTGTGGAGACCCTCTCCACGGATCCAAACAAAAACATTCGGCTTTCACACAGCACCCAGCGTGCTGACTGGCCCCCTTTCCCCCTAATCCCATTGGTCACGCCAGCCACACACACCGGGGATTGGACGGGGAGTATCCATGGAAACCAGAGGGATGGATCAGGAAGTTGACAGGTTGCTCAGATTAAGGGCAGTGCTTTTCTTTTATTGGGGGTTTAGGCTCTACACAACTCTATTAGCACTGAAACTAATGCTGAACTTGGCCTGCAAAACACACAAGCCCACACACACACACACACACACACACATAGGGGCGAACTGACAATTTACTTTGCAACTGGATTTGGATTATAGACTTGCCGGAATAAAGGGGGATGTGCAGTGACTAAAAACATTACTTAACACCTCAACAACTAGCAAATCAACACGGCTGATAGTAGCATACTGCAGTTCAAATTAATCTCACTGTGCTTTTACCTTTGTATTTGCTTTTTATATTGTTGAGAGGTGGCCGAGTACAGGACTGTTTTAGATGCCAAAACCCATTTTTGAGTCATTTCAGAGCTCTTGGAATGGGTATAAAGGATTTTCAAAAAACAATATTAAAATATATTAATATATTAAAACATATAATATACATAACACCATTATTTTTTTTTATTATAATTTAATTTAAAGCTTTTTTTCTTATTATTTTTATTATCAGTAATGTGTTTTGTGTTTCATTTAGTTAATGTTAATTGCATTTTCTCATGTGAGTTTATATATATATATATAATGTATGTATGAAGAGTTTATCTGTATAACTTTTTTATAATTTTTTATAATTTTCTAAGATCATGTTTTTATTATGTTGTAATGTTTTTAATGCGTTTTATTGTGTTTTTATTTTTGTTTTTTTTACCCATCCAACTGCAGTTTAATTGATATTAACTGAAATGCAGAATGAAAAAAAATGTTAAAATGATTAAAAGCAGAGTTATCTGTTTTTGCTAATTAATCCTTCATATATAGATATAGATATAGAAAGAAAGAACTTGGTAAATTTAGTTGTTGTCATTAATACTATTATACTGGGGCACATTAAGAATTGTACATTTCCATACACCAGCCAAGTAAAGGTTTAATAATCAGAATGTCTTTTTAATAGAATTTCCAAATCCAGCGTTCCATTTTTCCGCTGAAGCTTTTATTGTAAATGTCTGGGAAGTTGTAAACACAGCTCTGTTTCCCAGTGGACTGCTCTCCCACAACTCCCAGATATTGTAGAAAGTTGGAGTCGTATAGTACAGCTGGATAGGTTTTTTTTAATGCCATGTCAGCAGCTTATTTTCACGACAAAATAAACAAGTGCCACATTGATGCAATACAATAAAAGCCAAAGAAAAAGAAAAACACAGCACTTATTATTATGCAAGATGTTTTATCATTTCTAAAACATCCTTACCTGAGCTTACCTTAGTACAAAATATACTTAAATGTATTTGAATTACATTTATTTCATGCTTAGTATACTACAAATACATTTTCATATGTAAGTACTTGATCAAATGCAATAAAACGCCATGCAGTTGTACTGTTAGTATACTAAACTGGTAAACTTAAAATCTCATTTTGTACTTAAAGCTCTTTAATTGTGCAAAAGTCCAATTAAATACATACTTATATCTGTTTGTGCTAAAGTGGAACTATTGTAAGAATACTTTAAGTACACTTTATATATTTAGCATTTAAAAGGCAATATAACACAATCCTCATTAAAAGTGACACAAACACACATTTTAGGCTTATTAATAAGAAATAAGCATTGTGCAGAAGTAATACTCCAAATAAAATTATTAAAATACAAAAGAATTATTATATTTATATGAGTAGGCCTGGAGTTATCTGTCAGGAAATATGTTGATAGATTTGAACTATACTTATATTAAAATAAATATATTTGAAATATTTTACTTTTTTACTAGGGTACTGAACTAAAATGTTGTCTATACTTGGATTAAAAACAGGACGGTCCAATAAAATATGTTTAATAGAAAGGGGTCTTTTTTCAGCAGAAATGCATATCAATCTTGTGCATAAAGTTTGAAGCTTGTGGCTTTGAGTGATCAGTATTACTAGTGATCAAATGGATTAGTATCTTTATAGTTAATTATATATATATATATATATATATATATATATAAAAAGCTTGAAATGCCACTTAAATGGTTCAATCAGTCAAACGTTCTTAAATGGACAATACTGGTCATCTTTTGCATGATTTATTGGTGGATATTATTCTAAACAACATTTGGCAAGCTCAGTCTCTATGATCATTTAGCTGTGCAACAGCCACTTTTCACCATCTCATCAACTTTAATCCTGCCTTATGTTCTTTCTTGTCAAATATCCAGTTGCACCCAGAAGCCCATCAGAGTGCAGTGTTAACGTACCCATTTCACCCTCACGTCTACAGCCCATCATGCTTTAGCTCATAACTCAATCACAGCCCTCAGTAACAATAGAGCTGCTGCTTCAACAGGTCCCTCATGCCTCTTTTTCCTCATCACAGCTTCCCAGAGGTTTACGTGCGGCAGTCACACTGAGGTCAGCAAGGGCTGACCTGAAAATGACCTTTTGTCTTACAGCCACCACCTGGCACCACAGCGTATAAAAGCAGAAGGAGGGGGAGCGACCGAGGGCAATAGAGTCTGTAGAGAATGACCAACACTAAAAGAGGAAGAAATGAACTTGAGATGAACCTGGACCTACTGATATCTGTGAAAACAATCAATATGCCCACTTTTAGGCTAAAATATGTAACCCTGCTGCCTATAAATACAATAAAAAGAAAAATATTTCTGATATAGAGTATAATGTAGTATAGTTTCAGTTGCATATAAAATGTATAATTAACATATTGACATAATATATATATATATATATATATATATATATATATAAAAAGACTTTTTGCATTAATATCATCAGGAAATAACCAAAAATATTCATTCAAGAAATCTAACTGGATAGTCAGCACAAGTGCATTAATATTCATAGAGTCAGACAAATTATCACAACAAAGGTCAGAGGTCAAAACTGGAATATGCAATGGCAAAATTCAAAAAGCTGAAAAACGCTGCCTTCACAGTGATGTTAAGAAGCAGGACAGATTCAAATCAAATATTTAGTTACAATCGGTTTCATATATTTCAAAGGCAATGATGTCTCACAATCCTTGGACTGTGCTTTGACAATTAAAAGAACAGTGTCAACAGGGAACTGATTTTAGATCAGTATGTGCAATGCTGTAGCTTGAAACTATTCAGCTTCCTCTGGACCGAGTTGCACTGGAGGAATCAGTCATGTGTCATTGCATTTAGCTCAGTAACATTAGTAACTACAGGTACAGCAAACACAAATCAAAACACTCATAACTACACAAATACACGTGAAGCAACATTTCAGCCAAAAGCAATGGTTTAGAGATGAAGGGAAGCCCCCTGGTGGTCATTTGATGTTCACACACACAAGCATTCATTTGGGTGAACTATTCCTTTAACTTAGGAAATCCTTTTAATGCTTTTTACTCAAAAATGAACACAGAATGAGTCAAATAATAACCATGTGTTGATCTAAACCACACGTCTTCATTTAAAAAATAAAATGCTTTGTTTCAAAATAATTTGACCTTACCTTGCTCTTCTGCATCCAAAAGATCACCACAGAAACCTGCATTGAGAAAATCATATTATATACAGATAGAAATATAGACACAGAATGCGTCTTAAACGTCAAAAACAGACACGTCATTTAAAATACATAATATTTCGTTAAAAGAGCCACATCTGACCGCCAACCTCGAGAGGTAGGTTAGCCTTCACCCTTCACTCCTCCATTCAACCAAAGGTGGAGGTGAATGACCTTGGGCTGGACGACATTAAAAAAAAGTTCATTTCCATAGCAGTGGCTCTGCATATAACCTCAACATCTACACAACATGGGGCAAAAGTCCATCAAACAGCCCTGCAACTGAATTTTACGGCTCTAATCTCCCCCATCTATGCCAATTATCACAAGGCGTCGATAAGAGTTCCCAGTCAGACCGCGGTCGCTGGGTTGTGAAGTTAAACACTGATTTCATTTAGATTATTAAAAGTAAAACTATACTGGCGCGGACGTTTTAATGTATTGTTACATCACCCAAGCAGATTTACACTTTGTCGAACAACAACAATAAAGCCATGTTGTGATTGTGGCGCTAATTTGTAAAGATTGGTTTGAATGGCTGTATTGATTGGCTGTTTACAAACCTTTGAGAAAAAGAACAAGTGACCCGACTGACGCCACTGTATTTGACGTCTGGGGTCTCCCGGGACATTTAATGCAGTTACAAGAAGAATGACTTTAGGGTTGGGGGTTTGAAGGACGGAGAGAAATGACTCATTCGGTCCTCACGGGATCTGTTTCCAGCATCTTCAACTTCACACCCAGGAAAAAACTAAATCAGGTGGTGGTCACCTAGCTGGCATATTTTTGAAAAATCACAGACACACTTGTAATTATTCTGATGTAGTCTGGTGTCACATATGCACATGCGTTATCTGAAATCCTTCATTATCTAGAGCTGCATTGATCTATAATTTAATTTGAAAAAATTCTAAATTACATTAAAAGAATTGATCCGCTGAATATGTAAATTCTGGCATCATTTATTCACCCTCAAGGTACTCCAAACCCCTTTGATTTCATTTGCTGAACACAAAAGAACTTCAGCAGAATGCGCAAGCCGCTCTTATACGAACACAGAAACGATGGAAAGCACCAGAAAAGTCCACCTTGTAGCAGGTGTGTTTCCAAGAACAAACTGAAACTCAATCAATCGATAAGTCCACATATATTCGCATATAACTCGCCCCAGATCAGACAAATGCATTTGCACTAATGCACAACCAGCCCCCAAAGCATTTCGTATATTAATTAATATTTTCTGGAGCTTAGGCTCGGTTTCTATTCACCTTTATTAAATGGAAAAGAGTCTACGGGACATCCTTTATAAGTTTTAAACACTTTGGGCCGGTTTCCCGAACAGGGTTTAAGACTAGTCCTAGATTAAAATAAATGTTAGGAGCTGTCTAAACTGGAAAAGGCTTGCA
>JAUCMS010000145.1:16944910-16967238 GCA_032357445.1 Enteromius radiatus | reverse complement strand
AGTTGTTAATCTCCAAGTGCTATGTCTGATTGTTTTGTGTGTAGAGTTTTGACATAATGGGCCAAATTTTGCAAAAACTGTAAAGTACAAAGATGTATCGTCCAGCTCCTGGTAATTCTGCCTCCGCTTGCTAGTAATCACGTCACTACTAGAGCAAGCTCCTGATTGGGTAATGCTGCGCCAATTTTCGCCAAAGTTCAGATTTTTCAACTTGAGCAATTTGCGGGAAACGCTCAATTCGCACCGCAGGATGTCTAATTGCATCTTTGCATTGACTTAACATTCTTTAACCCTTCATTCGCGTCTGGTGTGAACATACCATGAATGTACCATCATAGATTTGTTGCTCTGATGATAATGTCTTGCATGTTAATCAGAAACATGTGTTGAATGAACTTATTCCCGTGCACGTTTTTGGAACCAGCATACTTCGACTAAGCAAGGTTTGGGTTGATCAACCGAGAGTTCAGGGTTTAGCTAGCAGATGCTAAATTAACCTTGCTTTCTGGAACACCTCCCTGGTCTGAAGTTATACCCACTTGGAAATGTCCCAGTTTTACAGCATGTTCAAAACAGCATGCAAATCAAAGTCTCTTTGAGGTTTTTTTTGTTTTTTTTTTTTTTTACAAAAATACAAGTCAGTTCCCTGGATATAACGCAGTACAGAACAGTGTATTTTATTCAAAGCACGCAGTCAACTGATCACTGAACCAGATTATACGGAGTAAATGTCACCTTCAAAAGTGACAATACTCCCACAGATTATTGATACAGAGGTGCTGCAGTGACTGTCTGGATACACTTCACCACAGGTTCAGAGACACAACTGCTGTCAAGCTCTCTCAGAAGAGTCTGTATAAAAACAAGGTAAGAAAACAGACAGAGAGATATCAGCTTCAAACTTTATACAGTATGTATCAGAGTAACCAGATGCCTTTGTAAGCATGATGAAATACTAATTAGTCACTCATAAGTAGGATTACTGACTTACAAATCAGACTTTTATTACTTTAACTTGCAAACTTTCAACTGAATGATAAAACAAGTTTTTACCACTCTGTCTAAAATCTGTCTTTCTCCTATAACCACAAGATTCAATATAAAGAACAATAATGTTCATTTCACCTGTAATTTTCCCTTTGAGCAGTGGTCGAGAAGCAGTAAACATTGGGACGTCTGGGTCATGAGCTGCTCTTTCAGCGGGGTGGATATTGACTCTGATGAGATGTCAACCAGAAACCTCAGAAGACTCTGAGCTAGTGTCATCCTCCTCCTCTCCATACTAGAAATATACATAAAAACACAGAATGTGTTAGAATGAAATACATCAAGGGGCTGTTCTAGAAAGCAAGTAATGTGACCTACCTAGGTATGTTTAAGAGTAAGCAAGCAGATAACGCCAACTTTCGGTTCTAAAAACGGAGGTAACTTTCAGGGTATGCAAGTAGCCATAGCAACTTGCTCTCTGAAGATAACTAGAATAGGTATGTAAACTAGAATGTTTCAGGGTTAGCTAACTTCAGAGCTACAGCGCATGTGTGCATGCTCTACCGACAAGATTACAGTGGGAGTGACAGATTGTGCACAATATTACTTACATATTCTTATATGGTCATTATATTTATTATAATAAATATATGACAATAAATATATTAATATAATTGTTTTCTGTATAAATTCTAAAACACTATTACAACAAGATATAGGTTTATATTTTATTACCATCTATACACCATTATCATGGATCTGCATTTTCTATAAAGTATTTTTATATTAAAAATAAATATCTTATATTGTTCGTTGATGCTAATTATATAATAAATCATATAATTCTTATTCTTATAGATTTAAGTTTAAACGGGGAACAAAATGCTTTGCGTGTTAACAAGGCACATACTCATACTCTCTGACAAGTTGTTGGATCCAGCATACCTCGAGTAAGCAACATCTGCATTAATCAACCAAGAGTTCAGAGTTTAGCAGATGGTAAATTAACCTAGCTTTCTGGAACACCCCCAATATAAGCAAGTGTTGTTATATAGTGTTATGGATGTTCACCATGGCCAAGCAATCTGTAGAGTTTTTTGCAGAGCATCCAGGATACTTAGTCTGGCTTTCTCCTTCGGAGCATCTGAGACCTCCAGGTATCCCACAATCACCCTCTCCAGCCTTTTGAGGTGACGAATGATTACTATACCCATCCTATGAAATAACAACATGCCAAACGGAACATCAAAGTAGGTAAAGTTGAGTAATATTACAACAATTATGCTAATCAAGTTAGTTAAGAATATTTTATATATATCAACATGAAAATAAACTTTTTTTTTTTTTTAAACCAAGGCTTGCCAAAAATATGACCGGCGATAATTTTTAGAAACACTTTGCTACGAACAACTGTAGCAATGCCAAAATGGTTTGATTATTAATTAAAATTAAAGGAATAGTTGTTATTTGATCAAATCTATACATGTGCATTAATAAGTGTTTGTGTGAATAAAACCCTAAATTAAATCAGTTCATCATAAAAAGTCCTCACTACTTTTACAATGTCTTTATAAACTTTTGTAAGTTGTAATACTGGTTGTTTAGACTTTACAATGGACAAATGATGAGAATATTAAAAATACTATGTATCGAAGAGAACTTTTTTGTAATGCAGTCAAATAGTTGATCACATCTAAAATAAAAGTTTTTGTTTATATATCATTTGTACATACTTTATTTATTATGTATATCTAAATACACACACATACAGTATATGCATAAATATACACTCATGTAAACAAAAATGTTTATTTTGGATGCGATTAATCATTTGAGAGTACAAATTTTTTTTCAAAAAGGGTTTGCATTGACACAAGGCTGAGAAACACATTAACACATGAACTGATTACAATCTATCATTTTTGGTATATGACTATCTGCAAATGAAAGCTATCCTGTTGGGTATGTTTGATAACAAATTATTGTCATAGAATATACATACTTCACCTTTATGGTAAGCTTTCTTTTATAACTACTGAAATCACTAATACTGAGAAAGCTACTTGAGTACTCACCTCTCAATAAATAAGACAAGATTTTTGGCATAAACACGACGAAGGTCAAGCTTGTGCTCCATTTCCATGTATGTCAAGATATGCCGGAGCACATCGTCAAAGCGATTTGGTTTGCGCGGTAAACCGGAGTGCACTGGAGGTTTTTCAAGGACTGACAGCAAGTCTAGAAGGCAGGGCAGCACAACCTGAAAATCATAGCAATGATTTTACATCTACATATGTGAGATACATAGCGAAAACTAAACATCTGCATACAAGTGCATACAGACTGTATGAGTGAAAGCATCACCTGTATGAGTACAGCTTCAGATGTGTGTAAGTGATTGAAGAGAGCATGATAGAGCACCTGAGCTCGGTTGAACTGCCTCAGATCAGCAGCTGGCTAAGAAAGGAGAACATCAGTTGAACACTTTATAAATACATATATTTAAAAAACACTGGCTTATGATGTCTTTTAGAATTTGATGTCTTGTTTATAAATGTCAGGAACACAATAAAAGCAACTCAAATTCAGACACAATCTTTGAGGGTAAATGGACAGACAATGATTTAAATCTGTATATTTTTGTTCACGATATTGCTCTCATCTTTAACTCATTTTGTGGCACTTCAATACATTCCGGGATTGCCTTTTGCAGTCAAATCATATGATGCCGTATTTCACTGCTTAATAGGCAGATTTAGATTCTGGGACTGTTTTTGCACAAAAAGATTTTGCATGAACGTGTTTTTTTGTAGACAGTTGAGGTGGACAAAATATTTCCAAGAATGACTTACCACATTGAGAACAATGTGATGCAGGCAGTGCACGCCCAGTACTTTGTTTTCTGTGCGAAAATCATCAGATATCAGCAGAGATGGAGGAAACAACTTCTCCAGATACTCCGTTAAACAGGGTCGTTCAACCTGCACCAGCAACCAGGAGAACACATGCTTTACTGCCTGGTTACGCTTCCAGCTCTCCCTGAACACAAAAAAAAACAAGCTTGAGTGCACTTAATACCATTATTATGTGAGAACTAAATGAGAACTTTTTAAAATAATTTAGATTTAGACAATTTCATTAATGACAAATCTTTCTGTCTGATTTGTTGAACACAACCAACTCAGTGGATGTATATAAATTGTTAATTCACTGTGCTTGAAATTTTTTTTAATAAACTTTAATAATAGTTTAATATTATTTCTAAAATATTTTAAGGTGTTTTTTATGAAAGCAAAAAATAAACAAAAAAGTCTACACATTCATATAACTGCTCCAAAAATGTTTTACTATATTTTTACTGTTTATTTTTTTATCACGCAATTCTGAGAAATAAAAGGCAGAATTGCGAGTTTGTATCACGCAATTCTGAGGGAAAAAAAGGGTAGAATTGTGAGTTTATGTCACGCAATTCTGAGAAAGTAAAAGAAAAAAAAATTTTTTTTGAGCAGTTACATCAGTGTGTGGAAAATTTGTTCATGTTTTGCTTGCATTTGCCCTTTTATTGTTACGCACCTAAACCCTTGTTGTGGGTTTGTGGGATGTGCATACCTTCTTTATATTTCTGATTTTAAACAAAAAAAAACAATCAGAAAAAAAAAATCAGAAATGCAAGTTATATTGTCTATATATCTGTTATTATTACATTTACTTTTTTACAGTTAAATTTACAATTTTAGTTAAGCAGCTCTTAAATTTCCATATGTATATGTATATGATTTGAATGTGGAATTTGCATAGAAACTCACTACACTTTTTGCAAATCTGAGAGATTTGAGGCCAGTGCTGTGACTTGCTGAAACTTACTTAGTTAATTCAGGCTGCAGTTTGTCAAGAATTGGCCTCAGAAGTCCTTCCTGGCCCCAGTCAGGTTTTCCAGACAGAAGGTCCTTCACTGACCTGCTGCCCGTTAGGGCCACAGCTGCTGCTAGCAGCTCCCGAGCGCTGTTTCTGGAGGATGCACTGCTCCAAGGCTGCTCCTGCAGGTGTGTAACACTGAATATACAGAAGCTGGGGGTTAGTGTGCGAACCAGAGACCTGATATCTGGACGGTTTTGATGCTCCAGCGCTTTCTGAATCTGCGCAGACAGCGCTAGTAACACGCAACTAACAGCCTGGGCTTTAGCCGGTATGTCTTCGTAACTTTTGGCAGGTAAATTTCCGCTGTCTGTGTCACATAGTGGCAGGGCAGCGTAACGGATAAATGAGTTCACTAAGCCCAAATACTGGCCTCGCAGGTTCGCGTTGACTTCAGGGAAGAGCCAGTCGAGCGGAGCGATCGAGAGCAGCTCAGTGGTCTCCCCCAGGATGAACGCTTGTTCCTCCGACGCTTCCTCCAACTCGAGCCGCTCCTGAATGCGGCTGAAAGCAGAGCAGGAGGAATCCGCTGTATCTCCGATTTTCATCTCCTGAAAAATGTGTACCACATCCATGGCATTGTCTCACGTAACGTTAAGTTGACGATCAATGACCGTAGAGAAGTACAAAGATCACATGACAAAGGTATTACCAGCGGCTCCACACTGGTGATTTTTATAACACAGCCTTAACAGCTACTTGTATTTCAGGAATCATTTCAATAATTCCGTTCTACTGCATGAAAACTTATATGAGATTGTTTTACTTACAAACACTGTACGTACTTCTATTTACACAGCGCTACCGTTTAAAAGTGCAACCTTAAAATATTTCCCCAGCAACTTTGACTGTTCAAAAAGTTCCCATGTTAAAGCGACCCGTCCAAACGAAGTAAGTTACACAAGAAGAAAAGAAAAGTGTTGTTCACCAAGCAGCTGAGAAGTGATATTATAAAGTGTAGTTTACAGGTAAATACAAATGTATCACACATTTCAGAAATGCCGGTTCGGTTACATTTTTTGATTTATACAATACCCAATAGGTGGCGCGGTAAGTGCAGGAATGAAGTAAATAAACACTACTGCATTTTTCTTCTGGTAGGCTGAGGGGTATTGCACAAAGGTAGAATTAAGAAAGCTTGGATAACAGAAAAGCGTGGCTTGACCTAGTCTAATCAGCGCATCCTGAGTTGACCGTGAATGCTTGTCAGTGTACACTTTAACCATATTTCAAAGCATTATTATTAATAATAATAATGAAATTACACATAAAAATGCATTTAGGTCCTACATAAGTATTTCACATTTACACTAAAATGTATTTCATTTATTTGTAAATAACACAGAACTAAGCGTCCAAAAACATTACAATATGTTTGGACCTTTATAACTGGACATTTTGTGTCAAATTCATGAAATAGCATGTAGTTGGTATTTACTGTTTATATTAGATTCTATATGTAAATGAGGGACACAAAAGGCACCTGTTTTGTATAATGACCAAGAAGAACCAGTTATTAAGTTATCAATGGTTTAAAATGTGTTGTTGAATTTGAAGATTGGTTCCCGTTATCTATAACTTCCTATGCCTTTACCCTGGAAAATACAATCATTAAATTCAATAAAATTTGATGCATATCCAAAGGAAATCAACACTGTGTCACAAGAGGCACAAAAGAATGGATTTTCTTTTCATTACCAATGCACAATCCTACCTTCACATGCACAATCAAATCAAGTTGATAAATTAGGCTTGTTTATTTCATTCAAATGACACACATGACAAGACACAGGAGACACTTTACAAGCATACAAAAACAATATTCACTTTGCACTTACCATTTGTACACAAAAATGTGATCATAGTTAAGGAGAGGGATAGTTGCAATAGTAATCTTTTTAAACCTTTTGAATCAGGGCAGCAGTTCCTTATGATTTATGAAGTTCCTTTATATGTATATGCGCATCACTCTTCAGTGTCCTCCTCACTTTCATCACTCAGGGGGAATTCCCTGTATCCAGGCTGTGTATTGTAGCTCTTCACATGCATTGGACACTCTTGATTTATAATAGCCTTGAGGAAAAAAGCATCAGGTGTCATTATGTAGCATTTGTAAACATACCGATACAGAAACGCATACAGTCATATTTGTGTTTCTCACCATCTTCTCCTCCCGAACAGCAGGATTTTTGAGGAAGAAGCAAAGGGGTGCATACAGGATGTTGATAATGCCAATGATCACCATGAGATTGGGGAAGCCTATGGCTCTTACTATGGCCCCTCCAGTCGATGGACCTGCAGTAGTAAGGAAGAGTCAGTTTGGCTTCTGTAGCTCTTAGGGCTAGCAAACACCACGTTTTGACCAAAAAATAGATCTAAATTGTCACAGTATAAGAAAAAATTGTACAAAACATGTCTTATAGTAAATGTATCCCAATACAGCTAAGCGCAATTACCAACAGCAAATCCCATGCAGAGGGCAACATCGGCAATAGCGTACACGCTTCCGTAGACAGACACATGGCGAATATCCACTAGGTAGCCCATTATAGCCATCATAGATGAATCAACCATTCCTACAAGCACAAATAATTAGAGTTGCACATGTCATACAATCGTAGAGTTATTTATTTTAAATGCATAACAGTTTACTGCAAAATGTGAATTCTGTCTTGTTTTCTCTTTCATTCTTCTGCAGAACACAACAGAATATATCTATATATCTATTCTACACATATATATATTCTATTGTGTTCTCCAGAAGAACCATACAACTATATATATATATATATATATATGTATGTATACAGTGGGTACAGAAAGTATTCAGACCCCTTTAATTTTTTCACTCTTTGTTATATCCATAAGTTATTTTTTTCCTCTCATTAATGAACACACAGCACCCCATAGTGACAGAGAAACAAAGAATTGTTAACATTTTTGTAGATTTATTAAAAAAGAAAAACTGAAATATCACATAGTCCTAAGTATTCAGACCTCAGTATTTAGTAGAAGAACCCTTTTGATCTAATACAGCTATTATGATCCCTGCTCATGTTTTTCATGTTTGTGTCATGTTTTCTAGTTTTTCCTCATTCCTCATCTGTTTCCCTGCCACTCTGTTCATTAGTTGTCATGGTCACTCATTCAGACAGATCACTTCCCTTTTAGTTACCCTGGGTACGAATTAGTTAATTGCCTCAGCCCTCTGTATAAAGCCTGTCTTGTTTTCTTTGTGTTTGTCAGTTGTTAAATGTCTGTGATGGTTGCTTCTTGTCTATGTCTATGTCTCCGTTCCTGTACGTTCCTGTGTTGGATTCTTAAAATCTAATTAATTTCCAGCGGATAGATTCTTTCTTGTGTTTGCCTCGTCTGATTCAATCAGCGTTACAGAACAACTGACCAAACTCATGGATCTAGCAGGAGTTCTGTGCAACCCAGTGAGTGTGCTCTGCTCCATTTTTCAAAATGGAAGATCCATCGAATGCTATGTGAAGTTTGTGGAATTTCTTTTGTATAGCCACCTAGTGCCTAGTGATGATGCTTTTGATAAAGGACTGTTATGTGGACTTTATCTAGACATTACGTAGTTTGGATCCTCAGCCCGTATCCAGATCAGATGGTGTATCAGCACAAAGAGATGATCTTCATCAGAGACCAGAACACCTAGATGATCCCTGTGGACAGATCACCGGAACCAAATGCACACATACACATATGCATTTAAAATTTAACTGGAAATTATTTGCTGGGCGTCCGGCCCCAACTAAGCCTTAGTTTCTCCCAAAGTTTTTTTTTCTCCATTCTCTCACGGATTGGGTTTTGGTTCCTTGCCGCTGTCGCCTCTGGCTTGCTTAGTTGGGGACATCTAATTTCTAGAGATTGTCGTCGTTTTGATTACAGAGACCATCTCTGCGTTTGATAAATAAATACTTTCATCTCGTCACTATACATTACCAGCACTCTGTTCTCCTATTTGATAATTGTCAGTGCTTTGCTACAATCTGTATTGTTAAAAGCGCTATATAAATAAAAGTGATTGATTGATTGATTGAGTTTAAACCTCCTTGAGGAAGATCCTAGTTGGACTCTAGCCCAGTTTATTGACTTTGTTTTGTTGTACTGTGGATCTCCACTCACTGTAGGGGAGGTAAAAGAAGAGATCCCCTATAGGAGCGATTGCCAGAGAGACTACCGCCCAGCGTTCATCATTCCGGAGCCACAACCACAACTCATAATTGCCGCCACGCCTCAGCCAGAGTCAGCGCTCAAGATGGCCACCATGCCTCAACCAGAGTCAAGATATCTGCCGCCCCTGAGCCACTGCCCATGACGGCTGCCACCCCTGAACCATTGCACAAGTTGGCTGTCCCCCCTGAGCCATTGTACCAGAAGGCCGTCGACCCTCAGGAGGTTCCGCCAGTGGTTGCACAACCACTAAGGGTTATGGTGAAAGCCAAAGTCTCTCGGTGAATCTGCCGGTGGCTGCACTAAACCTTGAGATGTCAGCCTTGGTCGTAGACTCTCCAGAGAACCTTATTTCTCACCATCTTAGAGTCCTTCAGGTGTTTTGCAGGCTTTCATGTGTCTTGCACTGAGGAGAGGCTTCCGTCGGGCCACTCTGCCATAAAGCCCCGACTGGTAGAGGGCTGCTGTGATGTTTGACTTTCTACAACTTTCTCCCATCTCCCAACTGCATCTCTGGAGCTCAGTCACAGTGATCTTTGGGTCCTTCTTTACCTCTCTCACCAAGGCTCTTCTCCCCCAATAGCTCAAACGTCTTCCATTAAGGATTATGGAGGCCACTGTGCTCTTAGGAACCTTAAGTGCAGGAAAAAAAATTTTGTAACCTTGGCCAGATCTGTGCCTTGCCACAATTCGGTCTCTGAGCTCTTCAGGCAGTTCCTTTGACCTCATGATTCTCATTTGCTCTGATATGCATTGTAAGCTGTAAGGTCTTATATAGATGGGTGTGTGGCTTTCCAAATCAAGTCCAATCAGTATAATCAAACACAGCTGGACTCAAATAAAGGTGTGGAACCATAGACATATAAATACCTAGACGCCTCATTGGCCGCTTGACCACACGTCAATGTCGCTGCCATGTTGGTCCAGGGAGCACTCCTTAACTGTCATGTTGGGACAGAAGAAAATGTACCAGACTCGTCGGCAGTTTGAGGATCTACAGACAGTCGCACATAAATAAAAACAGATCTACCTTAGTATTACCTTACACCAGTAAGACTGAACAGTTTTTAATGGTGTTTATGGTCATTATGTTACCAGCCTAATTAGCCACCAGTGTATATGTTTAATAACTATAGCAATATTTCTAGTTAGCTGTGAAAGCTGAACTTTTACATGGATTCTTACCAGGTTTTAACTTGTATTGTAGTTTATATCATTAAGTAAATTGTGCTATGAGCATAATATGTACAGGGATCATTTTAACAAGCATGCCAGCATGTCAGGATTAGGGAGCTAAAGCATCTCACTTTAATTTCATTGCTCATTTACAAAGATCACTAGATTATAAGGATTTGATATCTTATCATAAAACTCTGGACTGATTATATATATACTTTCCTTTTAAGGCAGTTGCAAACAGGAGCACACAAGCCTTAAAGAAATCTGAAGAAAGCCAGTTCTGCATTTCCAAGAAATGACACTGCCTTTTCACTATTATTTAATTTACTTTTTAATCTACTATATTTATTCTTCATTATTTATTATGTATTAATCCATCTTTGATATTACCTTCTATTTGCTATTCTTTATCTATTGTTATTCATTGGTATGGTATTGTACATATAATTGTTGCTATTATAAATCTATTATACTTGTGTTATTGTACTGTTGTACTTTTTTATTACATTACTACAACTTGTACTAAATAAAAAAAAAATTAAATTTTTCCTCCTGACTAAATAACTGGAGGCCGAGTTATTTTTAAGTCCATGCATATCACAAACCACTAAAATCGGCTGATAAATGTAAATGTTATCATGATTTGATACAAAAAAACGCAGCTCTTCCATTCACCGACATTTGTTTTTAAAGCAGTCTTGCCTGGATAAAGATGGCAGGCGCATTGACGTATCGTCAACAGCGGCTCAAAGTGGCCAATTAGGCATCTAGGTATTTATATGTCTATGTGTAGAACCATCTCAAGGATGATCAGAAGAAATGGACAGCACCTGAGATAAATATACCTGAGATAAATATATGAATGTCACAGCAAAGGGTCTGAATACTTAGGACTAAGTTTCAAATTCAAATTTCAGTTTTTCTTTTTTAATAAATCTGCAAAAATGTCAACAATTCTGTGTTGAAAAAAATGAACTTGGCTGCAATATAACAAAGAGTGAAAAAATTAAGATTATTAAAATGTAATTATTATATATTATTTTGCACATACAGTGAAAAGCAATGGAGGTCTAAAAATAAAAACAGAGAGATATAAAAGTATAATTTAGGATACAGCATTAGGGTGACTAAATGATGAAAGAATTTCCATTTTGTGGGAACTTTCCCTTATTGCATGATAAATAAAATAATAATATTTACCAATGGCAAATCCCAACCCTCCATTGGGACCAATAAGCCCATAGATGTCTTTGGCGAAGGGAACCTACAATGAATTCACATAATGTTACAATCACCACAGTCATTTTATATATACTCTACCATTCAAAAGATTAGGTTTGGTAAGCTTTATTAAAATATTTAAAATAGGTCTCTTGTGCTCACAAAGACTATATATTATCTGATAAAAAATACTGTGAAATATTATTACAATTTGAATATTTTTCTATTTGAATATATTTTAAAATGTAGTTTATTCTTGTGATGTAAAGTAGAATTGTTAGCATCATTACTCCTTCACAGATCATTATAATCATTCAGTGTATGACATTTGGTGTATTTCACATTATGATGATCAAATTTATTTTTATTTTTTTATAATACTTTTGTGGAAAACATGATTCATGCTCAGGATACTTTGATGAATATAAAGTTTATATAAAGTGTCTCTACTGTCCCTTGTGTTCAGTTTAGTGCATCCTTGAATTCTCCATAAATATATATATATAGAGAGAGAGATACTGACTTTTGAACCACAGTGTTTTTGTTTTGTTCAAGCATGCATGAGCTAAGTGTATAATGAACATTATTTAATATGTGATACTCACACAGAGCAGACTGATGCCGACTATAAGCATGCCGATCATAGTACACAACCACCTAAATCAGAGGGGCATTTATAAATTATGCATCTTATCTCTCAAAATGACCTATATGTGCTTTTGAGTTCATTTATACTGGTACATGCTAGAAAATGTATTACCTTCCCATTTTATTGGCCAGGACACCAAACAGATTGGTTCCAATGAGGTAAGAAACACTGGCTGGTAGAAAAGCCATACCTGCAATATCAGTAGCCATGATTAGCTCAGTCAACAGAACCACAGAAAAGATAAGCACATAAAACACAGTCCTTGTGTTTAACAGGATCATGGGAGACATCAGGAACCGCTTAGCTGGCTTCTTTCAACTCATATCTTCTCTAGAAGCCTGTTTCACCTAGTCCTCCCTGAGGAGGTATCCTAATGACAAAATGGTTCCGAATTCTTTTAAGTGAACTACTTTAACATTACATTTGTGTGAGAGAGGAAACAAACAGGAATTAAATAAAATTACCTAAATAAGCAGGAAGCAAATTTGTTTCAATCACATTTTAATGATGTGGAATAATAGAGTTTCTTACCAAGCTGCCATTTTGGCGAGCACATTGTTTGCATCATCCAGATGGGAAGAGTGGGCTCTAAAATAGCCACCCCCATGTTTGCAAAGCACAACGACCCTGTAATTATATACAGGAACCATAATCTTACTCATCATTCACTCAGCACAGCTCCTCATCCGCTTCATTTACAAATCGTTTTAGCTGTTCACATCAAAACATTGGGCCTTGATTATATGGAGGCACACAGGTAATTATAGAAGCTGCTACTACACCTCCACGACAACTTTTTAAACTGGTTTAACTGTGGGCAGTATTTGAGGGTGTATTTGATTTGATTTTATTTACACACACACCTGCACTGATGAGTATGTATGGATCCTTCAACAGATTGAGTAATGGTGCTCCTTCCATGCTCTGAAGAGAAGACACACAACAATCACTCCCGCTTACACTAACATTTCTAATCTTTTATAAACTTTTTATATCTCACATTAAATATTAAATGAATTACTTACCCCTGGAGATATTTTTGAGGGCTGAAGGATGCAGAGCTGGAGGGCTGGTGTTGAAATTCGTATTTAAAACAGTTAAATAATGAGATGTAACTCAATGAATTTAAAAGTTTTTCTAATATCTTACCCCCATCAAACACAGCCAAGAAGGCAAGGACAAGGAAGGGAGAACTTTTGCCAACAAACTCATACATGACACTGCCAAATGGGGCTCCAACTGAAAAGAGTACATTTTGCAGTGTTAAAATTGTCATTTGTGGCACACATTTGGTTAATTTCTTTTAGGTATTGCTAGTGATTTCCAGTTGTTGATGGTACATTACATTTGAACTTATATTGTAATATAAAGCACATTAGAGGACTATTATAATACTGTATTAACGTACTGAGCACTCCCATAGCAAGTCCTCCCAATGCGATTCCCATGGCAATTCCTCTCTCATTGTCATCTGTGTACACACTTGCTAACATTCCCAGACCTACAGAAGTACACAGTCATTTTTTATCATATATACACTATAACTACAGAAAATCAGCATTTTAGAATGATTTCTAAAGGATCATGTAACTCTGTAAACGGGTGTAATGATGTGAAAGTTCAGCTTTGCATTACAGGAATAAATTACATTTTAAAATGTATTAAGAAGGAAAACATTTAAAATCGTAGGCCTAATAATATTTCACACTTTTCGTGTTTTTACTGTATGTTCGGTTTCTGATGTTTGGTGAACTTTTTTTTAAAATGCCGTTTTAATCATAAACATCCAATGTTTGGTTCATTATATCAAGCATGCTAAATCACACGTCATACCTGCTACAGAGGAAAAGGATGATCCAATTCCCTGCAAAGAGCGGGCGAAAAACAGCAGCACGTATGTCCCTGAGAAGGCGAACACTGCAGAGAAAGCACCCAAAGTCAGAGTTCACCTCATTTTACAGTTTGCACTAGCCATATAAAGTGAAATTACATAAAGCACATCAACAAGCAGAAATATGTTGAATTTCACAGAAGTGTACTCAGACAACTTTATGAGCAATCATTTTCACATTGTTGCTCTATCGTAGTTAGTCCTACATAATGTTCATATTCAGAAGTCAATGTTTGATTATATACATATTTATATATATATATACAATCACCACTTGATTTCCCTGTTGAAAGAAAACAGCATATGATGATTAGGGTGTTTTGAAGCATGCCAGCTGGTTTAAGCTGGTTATTATCTGGTCCTGAGCAGGAGCTAACCAGCTTAGGACCAGCACATGACCGGCTTAAACTAATTTAAACCAGCAGTTTAAACAAATCTGAGTCCTCAAGCAAAAAGAACTGAAAACCAACATCCTGTTCTCGCTCAAATTCATGTCCTCCTCAATTTTAAGATCATCAAGATGATCAAATTTTAACCAAACATTTGGTATGCATTTTGTATAGTTTAATATTAACACATTGCCATGATTAAATTGATAGTTCAACCAAAAATGTATATTTGGTTTTTGTTTACTCACCCTAATGCTCCAAATCTGTATTTGTTGAACACAAAATGTATAGTGAAGAATGCTGGTAGCCAAACCAAGGATAACCAAAACATAACTAAAAGTCATTGCTGACCAGAAACTGTTTGGGTATCCTTCAGGATATGTTATTTTATGTTCAGTTGAATGAAGTGTAAAGGTTTGCAACAACTCAAGTAAATGATGACAGAATTTTCATTTTTGAGTAAACTAAATAATTCAATAAATTCAATAACATGCATTTAAAAAATGAAGTGAATGGATTTCTATTTTATGTAGAGTTTAATAATCATAATAAAGTAGATGACCCACATTATAAGGCAATTAGTAGGATTTCTAGTCATGCAATAAAGAGTTTCCATTAAAAGATTTTTCAGCCAGTTGAATTTGGCTGGATAATGAGCAAACTGAACTATTCATGTTCCCGGCCCTGAGAACAACAGCACCAGTCAATATTAATGACTTACATGAAACAACATGACTTACTTATTGTGGAGACAAACATGATGACAAACCCAGCAAACATCGGTATGTGATATCCAATCCTATAAAACAGGTGCGCATCAGAAATTTGAACTAGATCATTCAGACCCTCTATTGTCTTTATGTACTAACTTCAGCTAAATAACAGTCATTTTAGATCTGCTCAATACGTTTTCTGTACCTGTTAGTCAGCGGGCCCACAAACGGGTTGACCATGAGCTGCACCAGGGCTTTGGAGGCAAACAGCAGCCCAACTCTCACATTCTCCTCTTCCAAAAACTTGCTGTCATCTTTACACCTGCGTCGCGCAGCAGAGCTGCTGTTGAGCATTGAACTTCCATCTGCGCTGGAGGAGATGCTGAGATTGGCAGTGTTGATGCTGTAGGTGCTGTTGTCATACAGAGAGAAGATGGGGGTGTAGGTTGGCTGACCCTCGGAGGGGGCGGCAGACGGGAGCTCTTGTGTCTGGTGCTCTGTGGCATACAGGAAGGTTGGGATGATGGGAACTGGAGAAAATGAGAGGTGACATGAGGATGGAAAGAGGAAGACCTGGTACCTTTGTGCATGTTTGTAAATAACCCTTCCCCTCCGCCTGTTGCGGACCATATGAGACAGAGGTCAGGGCAGATGCAAGCAGATAAATGTCATGGGCAAGATGAGAGCACAGTCCAGCATAATACTTGACTTTCTCTCTCATGTTTGGATTTCTGTATAATGTTTTTGCCTGAATGGACTCAAAAGGAAACCAATGATGCAGATGGCTAAAAGTATGTAGACAATGTAATCAACAAGTATGGCAAGATCATGTACATACATACACTCACTGGCCACTTTATTAGGTACAACATCTTGCTAATGCAAATATTAAATAAACCAATCACATGGCAGCAAGTCAGTGCATTTACGACATGGTCAAGATGATCTGCATCATAATGCAGAAGAAAGATGATTTGAGTGACTTTGAACATGGATGGTTGTTGGTGCCAGATGGGCTGGTCTACTTAGATTTAAATGCACAACCATCTCTAGGATTTACAGAGAATGGTTCAAAATCGAGTAAATATTCAGTAATAAAATATTCTGTGGTTGAAAATGCTTTGTTGGTGCCAGATGTCAGATGGCTAAACTGGTTCTGAGCTCACAGAAAGGCAACAGTAAGTAAATTAACCACTCATTACAACTGAGGTTTTACAGAAGAGCAACACAACAGATGGTCTACAACAACTGAAGAGCCACTCCTGTCAACTGAGAACAGAAACTGATGCTACAATTCATACAAGCTCAGCAAAACACAACAGAAGATTGGAAAAGGGTTGATTTCTGCAGTGATATTCGAATGCAATAGGGTCAGAATTTGGCATAAACTGTATGAACACATGGATCCATCCTTCTTGGTATCAATGGTTCAGGCTAATGATGTGAAATATTTTCTTAACACACTTTGGGCCCCTCAGTTAGTGTCCTGTTGAAAAAACATATGCTAGGTATATGTTCAGTATGTTTTGCTGCATGGAAACTGGTTTGAGCTGGTTGAAGCTGGTCAGCTCATAACCAGCTAATGACCCATTAAGGGCCAACTTAAACCACCTCAAACCAGCTGGCATGCTTCAAAACCTCTGAGGGTTAATTTAATGTGTCTAAAAAGCAGTAATCCCGGCATCCATATTCATAGCGGAAAACCTGATTATTTGTTTAGGCTGGTTGTTTACTTACCTACAACTGTTAGCAGCATGTTATCCAGAAGCAGAGCCACACACACAACAACAAGCACCAGGCGAGGAGAGCCCCTGCTCTCTCTGATCCAGTCCATAGGGTTCAGCATAGCCATGATCCACCTCTGTCACTGGACAGTCATGGGTCAGATTAGCACAGTATGTATATTCACATTTGTTAAGTATTACACTTGGTTTCAATGCCCTCAAACTATATGGGATATTCATAGACTACAAGAGGTAGAGCATGCCTAGTATTTAACAGGATGTCTAAGAGCTTCATAGTATTTAGCAGGAAAATAACAGCATCAATTATGTAATTTGATTTAATTGGATCCAATCATAGAGTACTAAATCTTAGGTTTTGGCTTAGGCTTTGATTAATTGTTTACAGTATTAATGTAAAAATGTGCAGCACCATATATCTGAACCCAATGATGTGTAATGACTTACATGATATGATGGTGAAATTGTACATTTAAAAATGGTCAGAGGTGGCCTGAAAACGTTTGAGAACTTACTGATCTAAGTCACATCCAAATATCCAGTACAGACCCCAAATATAATCATTGTAGTACTCATGGCTCTATGCAGACTTCTAGGATGTTTAAAAGAGCTTGAGGACAGGTTTGTTCTAGATGTTCCAGGGCAGGATTTACGTGCAGTGTCATTGAGTATCAACAATATGATTACAGCTGCTGCAGGGCACATTGGGAACAGCCTCAGTGTTTTAGGAACGCTCTATTTATCTTTGTCTGTCAATGTCCTATCAATTTAGTTTGTGAGCAGCATTTTGTTTTTTTAATTGAATTTCTGCTCTTGTGTACATAATTCAAAGATAATGTACTTCTGTCATATGCTGTGATTAATACTAATACTAACATTGTATTAAATTACACATTTTAAAAGTTAAAAAGGCTACAATTAATTTTAAGAAATGCAATGCTGTTATAGCAAGTGTGCATCAAAAGTACAGTAAAGACTATAAATTTGCCTATTATTGCGAAGCACAACTGTTTTCAACTTTTAAAAGAATAATAAATGATTCTTGAGGAGAAAATCAGTCCAAAAATGATTTTTGAGGGAGCATGTGACACTGAAGACTGGAGTATGCAGAAAATTCAGCTTTGCATCACAGGACTAAAATGCATTTTAAAATATAAAACAGTTGTCTTTACCCTGTAATAACATTTTGCAATATTACTGTTTTTAGTGTATTTTTGGACAAATGAATGCAGCACTGGTTATCACATGAAACAAAAACAAAAAACATTTGATTATATATTAATTCAGAATAATTCATTTATTCTTAATTCATGCAGTTCAGCACTACTGAATCAGTAGTGTTCTGCTTTTTAGTTACTTTTAACAATCCAATGTGAATTGTGTAGTATTTCCACTCTGTTCCTGTCCTGTACAATAAGAGCTGATCCACAATTCAAGACCTGTGTCAATACTTGCGTGTGTGCAACATATCGCCAACATTACTTACCTCCCTATTCTCTTAACCAGCACTTAACCTACCAAAATCATCATTTTGTGTTCCCAAACTTTTACAAGTTCATAAATAGAGGGTTAAACTTTATGTATTTACCTAGTATTTTGGAAACCTCTAATCATAATATTTAATAATTAGATATAGTCCAAAATGTAGTCCTTAATCTCTCAAATAAGACATTGTTTGAAAGTGGTTAATGATTCAAATGATTGCATTTTAAGTATATGATGTGTAAAACAATACTTGTAGTCTTACCTTAGGATGCATTCTCTTCTTCAGTGCGCGAGTGTATGTCCAGAGCAGGTGTGTGATACAGGGGTCACTTGATGGACTGTGAGTTTTGCTGGAGGGAGGTGTCTGTGTCCACTGCCGCCTGCATGTGATCTGTTGAGGGGTCTTTGGAGGAAATATAGACATGCACACGTACACGCACACACACAAACACTGCGTCATAGCAAGAGTAATTGTGTGCATCTGCTGCTCTTTATTGGGTAGGTGAATGACCTGCAGGCTTCTTTTCATCACAATGAGTCTTTATCTGTGATCTCACATCCAGACTCAACACACACAATCAGCAGCTACCTTGCACTTGTGAATACTACTCAGTCAGCGACCTAATCACCGCACTATGAAACCAATGGTGATTGTTTATTGTGTGCTATGCTAAAGTCTTCGCAGGAAATCAGTTTCTTCTTCGCAGAAAAGGTCTGTATGTGAGAGCAATAGAGTTACAGATGCATTGTAACCTGTGGTCATATGCTTCTGTTTTCTGCCTGTGTCAGTTTCATTTCCTGTGTAATGTTAATCCATTCAGCCACTGAACATCTATGGAAAATGTTAAATGACTCAACAGATTTCACCTTTCCCCTGTGGCATCTATGGTAATTCAAATATCCCAGCGCACACACACACAAACAACATATAATTACTCAGGCTTTCAGGTAAAACACGAAATATGATAAACTATGATTACTTGAAATAACATTTAGATGAACTGAAATAAAATATAACAGCATAAAATATAAATGTTAAAAAATGTTATAAAAAAAAGTAAATAAATTAAAACCTAAAAGCTAAATATATTCATAAAAAACATAGTATCAAAAGTAGAAACAAAATTTCTAAAACTTCAAAAAACATATGAAAATATACAAATCTAATTAAAAACATAAGCAAAAATATAATTGTAAACTGATAAGACTAAAATATAACTGGCTTATATAAATCAGCCTGAGGGTTTGAAGACTGGTGGGTGATCTTCCATCACCTGCCCTCTGTTCAGCACAAATACACACACACACAAGAAAGAAAACACAACCAGTTCTGACAAGAATCATTTTATTTAATGAGAGGAAATTGTATTGTTGGTTTAAAATGGGAATCCTACCTTAATAAAGACAGCAACAATTATGGTTGACATTTCTGGCAAAGTAAAAACAAAACAAAACACAAATGTAATGTACATATTTGTTGTTCAGATCTGATTAATTCTAATTGAAATTAATAATATTTATTTTATTTTAGTCACCATTCAAGTGATTAGTGTTCATTTTGGTAAAGTAAAAACTACATTACTCTCTCTCTCTATGAGTCTTTGGATTTGTAGAACTGATACTTAAACAAACTTACATTTTTTGGTCAAAAGCTCCAAAAATACTGATTGAGCTGATTGAACTAATTTTTTTTTTTTAAATAATTATTTGATTATATTTAAATTGTCTTGCTTTTGGTTGCTTTAAATGTTGAGATTTCTTAGATAGATAGATAGATAGATAGATAGATAGATAGATAGATAGACAAAAAGCATTTACTGTTAGAGGTTTATTGTTTTACTGTTTGTATATTATTGTTGGTGTGTTTGAGTTACATTAATTATCCTATTGCACTGCTTTGTCTTTCCATGTTCTACAAGACTTCAATGATCACGGGTCATGTAAAGCTGTATGTAAGAATTAGGCCAGGACAATTTAAAACAGCTTGTTGCTAATTGATAATTTGCTAAACAATAAATCTGAAGTTGACATGACAGGGATGTTTAGGCTGAACAAGACATTTTTATTTAGTGGCTAAACATATTCACAATGGTCAAACAAAGTCGTGTCACTGTTATTATCTGCCTTCCAGCCTGGTGAGAAACGTGGATTTTGCGTTTCCCCCCCTAAGCCAGCAGTCAAGGTGCAGATAATCACCTGTTCCGTTCCAGGAAGCTACTTACATCCGAGTCGACTGATGCGGTTAACTGATGGCTGTCATTTAAAGGATGTCATATTTTTCATCATAACAAGTTTCAAAGGTGTTACATGTGTAAAGGGTTTATGAGGATTTATGTGCCATGAAAGGTACAGCCAAGCTTTCATGTTTGTTATGCGCATGGGCCATAATTTGCTTTAATTACCACCGCAATGCACTACACACTTCCTACATGAGCTGAGACTATAAACACTGAGAAACTCAGAAAGTAACCACTAATGAAAGACCCATTCTTTCTTTTTTCAGATTTTCCCCCCCATGTTTAATTAGGGTAATTGCCATAGGTCCATTAAAACACAGAGCAGGTTGCTCTTCCACACTAGAGCTCAACGTCTTGCTCTTGCACACAGCCTCATTGTGGTTGGGATAGTTTGGATACAATCATGCAGACAGTTTATGTCACGTTGTGGCTGTCTGTTGTTTCTGCTGTACAGTGCCTGGATTCCAACATCATCCGCTCCTCCAGAGAAATGACAAACTCTCAAGAGGTAAGAATTTATATTCTAAAACCTTTTTTTTTTTTGTTTATGCTGGAACAATGTTATAAAGCTAAATAACATACTGGCTCTTATTATATGCATGTAACCATCTTTAAAAACAGCGTAACTCTACTTGTTGTCATTACTTTTGTCTGTTTGACAATCTTTTCCAGTCAGTATTGCATCTACAGAGTGACACAGTTGTGAATTCCCATAATTCTGTTAGAAGAACCCCAGGTGTGCAGGGAATCAGAGAAGCTTCACCTCCTGCACAAGACTGCACCACTGCACAAGTAAGATTTTGTTTGGTTCAGTATTATAATCTATTGAAGTTGAGTAAAGTATTTTTAAGCTGTTTTATTCACATTCTGTCTTTCACAAGGCAACTGAATGCAAAGGCTCAAAAAAGAAACAACGCAATGCTGCCAAGACAAAGGCTCCGTTGGATGTGCGAGGAAATCAAAAATGTAAGGAATGAATAGTTTTTACCTTTGGTTGTGTTGCTATATTATTAATTTTCCCTTTACTGGAAATGACAGACATTATTGAAAACATTAACAATCCATTCTCTGTCTGCATTAGCTGTAAAAACTCTGTACAGGTGTATTTTAGTGTGTCAACAACAGGATATTACAGTACAGTGTCACAGCAGTAAATTGAACAGATGTTAAAATGACAAATTATCAAAATGAACAGTTCCTAAAAGTGAATAGATAGCACAATGTTGTGGCTTGTAAACAGTTTTCATATTGGGTTTGACATGCAATTTTAAAAAGAAAAAAAAGCATTTTGTCTTAAATCTAAGAATACAGAATATAAATATTTTACATAGAATTTGTTTCCTCAGGTTGTCACATTCTGTTACCATCAATTTTTTTCACCTTTTAATTAACTAAGCCTAAATACGAATGATTGAAAAAAAACAACAACAACAAAAACAGTCAAAATGACATAATCAATCTGAAAACTCTTAAATGACAAGATAAAATATATTTTTTTTATGACAGCCTTTTTTGTCAGAAGGGTTTTCATTTAGACTACCAACTTTTATTTAGAAAACAGCTGATATAGCAAATCGGCAATGTGTTTTTGCATTAAATTACTTTTAATGTCAAATTAAACTGTAAAACTCAGCATTATTACCTTTTCTGACTGCATTTTAAAATGCTTCAAACTTGGCAAACTATCCGCTTAACAGAATGTTTAAATGTTAAAGTTAATGTTAATGTTAAT
>JAUCMS010000145.1:16930000-16940715 GCA_032357445.1 Enteromius radiatus | reverse complement strand
TGACGCTAGAGGTCATGGCCTTTAGCCTCCTGGTTAGAGCGCCCGCCTCCCATGCCGGAGATCTGGGTTCGAGACCCACTCGGAGCGAGGACGAGTCGTGGTGGAAGTGGACCCAGGGGGGTTACATATATATATATATATATATATATATAGCGAATTGCAGCTCAAAGAATGGAATGTTGTTGTATTTTTATTTTTAAATGTGTATACTTATAGAAAATTCATCCAGAAGCGTAAACCGGCAGTGAAAACAGAAATAGGTCACCATCAGATGTTATATTATTATTATTATTATAATAATATTAAATGTATTTGAATTTATTATTTTATATATTTTTATGATGCATTGCGTTATTGCCTCGTATGTTCGTTGTTCTAAAGAGTGCAATAAAAACTAAGATATAATCCAAGTTCGCAATGACACGAACGCCTCATCTTAATGTGACCGCACTGCAGCTGCCCGTTAAACGCCGCTATGCGGAAGACACGCGCAAAAAGGGGGTATAACGTCAGTATAGGTAGGTATAACGTTAGTGCAAGCAGAACATATATTTTATTTATAGCTTAGTGAGATCATGGAGTAACTGTATATCTGCACAAACGCTGTGGTGCTTCTCTCGGAGGGCGCAGAAGAAACCCTGACCACGCGCTTCTGACATCTCCGGGCTTTCTAGACGCAACTAAAATGGCCGCTGAGAAATTTACTTCAAAATAGCGCTAGATTGAGACACTACGTTCCTTAAATATCCTCTTCAAAATAACCTTATAACTCAAACTCCAATGGGAAAACAAGCCACCAGTAATAAAGGACGCGGCTAGTGTAATGAAATCTCAGCAGGAAGCGCACCCCCCCATCCCCACCGACCGAACTTTCTAGAACCTTTCCGCACTCCTGATGCGCTTCCCTTGGACTAGGAATTTGCGACTTTTAATAACCACACATTAAAACGCTGAAACCCTTTTGTAGCGATGGCTTGCGTCTCGGTGCCGTGTAAATCTGGAGTCTGGCCTGAGCAAAATAAAGCCGCTTTCAGGGAATCCGGGTTAAACAAAGGAGCAGCGGCCCCTGCCCATTCGTCACTGCGCACTCCTGCTTAGTTTCCGCATAACGGTTAGTTCTTCCCAAACCAACCACCAAGTCTTTGTTCTGATACTCTTTATATTAGAAACGGATTCTTTCAGTATACTTTGTTGGCAAGATGCGTGATTGGAATAACGTCAAAAATAAAAAGCGCACAAGCGTGCTTTACGCGAAGCATCAGTTAACGCGGCCTAGTGCGGCACGAGCTGCTGATTTACAGCTTCACAGCTTGCATCTTTTGCGGACACTAAGAGAAGAAAAACAGCCGTTTTATAAACACCTCGATAAAGCATAACAGTGGGAATGAAAAATAACGCATAGTATTAAAACCGCACTACACACGGGCTTAAATAGCAGCGTAATTTCATTTGGCAGGGAGCGTAACACAGTTCGGTTAAAATACCTACTTCGGTTTGCCAGTTAATTGCACAGCACAACCAGGTTAAGCGTAACGGGATTTATCTAACCTTAGCAGAACGCAAAACAGGATACTGAAGTTTCCGTTATGCAATACACACACAGCGTATTGTAGCGCTCAAAAAAGCGTTTGTACGATTTGCAGGAAAAAAGTCAGTGTGATATCATATAAGCGCGCACGAAGTCACTTTCCAGAGAGTGGAAAATTAACGTACAATTGTGTCTTCCAATAAGTAAATGTATTTTTTAATTTGCAAGAAATTTTACCTCCATGACCACTCTTCCAACTGGTTTGCCGCCGGCGGTGATGTCGAAGAAAACTCTGGGCCTCGACATGACTTCAGTTTCTTTCAGTTTAGATGATGTTGGGCTGAAGCGCGTTAACCGTGTGTCACCAACTGCCTTGGAATGGAGAAAAGACCGGATGAAGGCCGCAAAGCTTTATAATTACCGGAGAGGGACGTCATAAAGACGTATCTGTCCAATTAGAGCGTTCCGATGCTTTGAGTGACACAAACGCGAACCAATGGAATAGCATTCAGAATTCGGCAGCGAGAAGGTGGCTTGATCAGTGATACATTAAAAGGGATTTTGTGAGAACATCTCATATTTGAGATTATTTTAACCTAATACACGTTAGTTAATTGATTTTAGTACTGAAATGCAAAAATATCTCATTGCTTGGTTTTGCATTTCATGTATTATGCAGTCAGTGAAAAATGATCTAACGTTAGTGCAGTCCAAACTTTTTTTAAAGGCCCCAACTATCCCACGCAACATTAAAAGGCTCCTCATATAATTTTATAGTTCCCACGAAATATTCTGTTATAATTATCACTAACTTTTTTGCTTTGCATACATGCATATATTACTGTGATTGCACACATTTTTAAAACATTTTCATTAAAATAGAAGGTAAAAATTAAATTGTGCAACGCAATAAAGGTTAACATGTTGAATACACCTGTGCATTTGAATTAAGTTAGTATACTTTAATATAACAATTTAAAATCACTTTGCAAGATGTAGACAAGCACCGGTTGTGATCTCAAATTGCACACAATTTTGCATAATCACAAACACAATGCTCTTTCTTAAATTAACAAATGAACAACTTCAAATATTTGAGAAGATAATGAGTTTATTGTATGAAGCTAAACCGTTACGAGGACAGAATCTTAATCCTCCAAAAACCAAAATAAATAAAATCATTTGCTCTCTCTCTTTGAAAAAGCCAAAAGAATGTCATTGGTTTCTACTTAAAAGAGTGACCATAAACAGGTGTAATTCTGTCTTGCTTGCCATATTAAATGTTCCTGCTGCTGAGTTGGGCTGTATGGCATGTTATCAGATGGCAAAGGAGGATTGAAGGGCTTTTATCTGCACCAGGCTGCATCAATGATTAGCGAGTATGCAGACTATACAATGCCATCTACAGACAATGATTTGGAACCAGAACAGAGGTACATACATGTAAAGGTGCCACAAAAATTTCCACAGTCCTGATTTTAAAGCCAAGTCTTTCCTCCTCTGAATACAAAGTCATTTTTACATAAATACAATCATACAACTGCAACATTCTCTTCAGAGAACCAACTGTTTTTTCTTACCAGAAAACAGTGCAAAGGTACAGATAAAGTGTCAATTTAACCACTTTACAATCCAGCCCACTATTCAGACACTGCAAAATGTATGTGCCAAAATTCTCCCTTATATGAACTTAGCCCACAATTATCAATAAAGAAAAAGACACAAACATACAAATTAAAGCCATATAGCTGTTGAGAATCGGGATACCAACAATCCTACTCTTAAAAGGAAAAGGAAAAATAGCAAGTTTGGAGGCAACAGACATGATTACTGTATCTGTAACAGGATTGGAAATATGCTTTGGTTGAAAATACTTTAGGTCTATTCAAATCAACATTTGTGCTGTTATACTTAAGCAAGAGAATCTGAATTTCCTGCGGTTTATCATCATTTGGTGTTGTTGAACTGGGCAACGATGGTGACCAAGGCTTGAAATGAACAATATTAACTAAAAAAAATATATCGAAAATTCATGCAGGAGAGAGTGTGAGCCTAGGACGGAGAGTGTGTTTTGCAAACCTGAACTCATTGGTTAAACTATACCACTATTCCTTATGGGATAAAATGGTTCGGCGTAGTGTATTTGGTTGCCGGGTGAATGGGGTGTTTGCGAATTTGCGTTTTCTTTGTGGACTGAATACAGGTTTAGACATGGTCTTTAAAGGCGTCCAGGTTGAAGGCAGTGTCGAGGAAGCGCTTTAGCTCCAGAAGATGGGTGTTTTTGTTTCCAGTGGCTGGGGCAGCAGCAGGCTCACGGCCGGCATACCTGCACACAGAGAACGATAGAGTGAGGATTGGTCAAAATACAGAGCACCTGGAGTGTCACTGCTCTATAGGACAAAATGAGAGTTTACCAGACAGGCTTGGCACGTTCGATGGTGGTGCGCATGCGGGGCTTGACGTAGTCATAATATCCTTGGTTCTTATGCTCCTCTTGACACCAGACCAGGTCAGCATTGGGATATTTCTCAGTCTCAGCCTTCACCAGGTCAAACGGGAAAGGAGAGAGCTGGGGAGGAGCAAGAGAGGGAGAATCAGATCATCATAAATAAACGAAAGCAAGAAAGCATTGCTGATGTTCTACTGAAAACAGCGGTACCTGCTCAATGCGAGTGATGGCCACAGAGTCCTCCATGTTGCGTGTTTTTCGTTCCCGCATGACCTCGTAATACACTTTTCCTGTACAGAAGATAATGCGCTTGACCCCAGAAGGGTTTTGAGTTACCGGTCCATCATCTGGGATCACACGCTGGAAATGAGTGCCTGGACAGATACACACAGATAGTATTGTTTATTTGCCTACAAGTCATATTCATTGTGTACTGTATGTTTAATTAGTGTTAAAGTCTGCATTAAATCAAAATGGACTACATTTATTTTGTTAGTCAAGTCACTTTTATTTATATAGTGCTTTTAACAATACAGATTGTAACAGAGCACTGAACATTATCAAGTAGAAAAATAGAGTGATGGTAATGTATAATGACGAGATTAAACTTTATTTATCAAATGCAGAGACGGTCTCTGTGATCAAAACAACGATAATCACTAGAAATCAGGTGTCCCCAACTAAGCAAGCCAGAGGCGACAGCGGCAAGGAACCCAAACCCCATCCATGAGAGAATGGAGAAAAGTATCCTTGAGAGGAACCAGGCTTAGTTGGGTCCAGTTCTCCTCTGGCTGGATGCCCAGCACTTCCAGTTCAATTTAAACACATGTTAGATTGTGCAAGGACTTATAGTGTGCATTAGGTCACATTACTATTGTTGTGGTGAACAATTCTTCTGTGCAAATTAATCCACAAATAAAATCTTTAATCAGAATAAGGTATAACCTAATAGACAAGATTTTGTTATTTGAAAAAATTTGGTTTTATTATTATTATTATTATTATTATTATGTTTTTACCTGTGTTTATTTTGCTTTCAGTACCTACTTTTACCACTGGATAGGACTTGTAAGTCTTTTTTTTCCCCTTTCGTTTTTTGCATTAATTGATTTAACCATTGTTCATTTTCTTTTTCCTTTTTTAGTTTATTTGTTAAAATGTAAGTTTTATTTAAAAAAAAAAAAAAAAGAAGTAAACAATTTCTAATAATAAAACTATTTAAATCAGAACCAGAATTACAAAACCAACAAGCATAAATCTAATTGTAGAGGTAACTTTAAAAAAATTAAACTTATATAAGAATACTTAAATAATATTTATTTTCTAATTATTTACATCTGAGTAGATATTATTTAAATTATGCAGTGTTATTCACTATCATTTAATAGTATTATATAATTTTGACATCAGACAAAAAAATAAATCAAAGCTTTTAGTAGTGGTCGACCACTATGGATTATTTAAATTAACCCATCTATCAGATTTCCCCATTTAGCTCATACAATCACACTTGGATCATAGAGTTGATATTCAGAGCTCTTGCATTTCTTATTTCACATTCTCCCAAAGTCTGCAGCTTTAATACCCTCACGTAATGTTGACATGATGTTTGAAGTCTCACGATTGATTTTTTTTTAATTTTATTTTTTTAGTTATGCTGATGCCACAGAGCAATATGGTATTTAAAAGGGGTACAGTTGTTTAATACATTTCTTTTAAAACCAGTGTTGGGAGTAACGCGTTACAAAAGTAATACCTTACAGTAATATATTACTTTTTGCTGTAACGCAGTAGAGTGTAAGGCATTACTTATCAATTTTTAGTAATATTTTACTTGGTACATGTTCACTGATGCTTGCGTTACAACACAC
The DNA here is from genome assembly GCA_032357445.1 of Enteromius radiatus. NCBI lineage: Eukaryota > Metazoa > Chordata > Actinopteri > Cypriniformes > Cyprinidae > Enteromius > Enteromius radiatus. The sequence continues at coordinate 16,934,867 of JAUCMS010000145.1, read as the reverse complement.
TTTTTGCTGAAATTTTTATTGTTCAAAAAAACAGCAAGACACAAGATATTAACATATAAAAAGTCTGTTCGTGGATAATCCATGTGTGGTGTCCAAGTTTGTAAATGAATACTAAAGGACAGCTTCTAATATATATTTGTAGAGCAATTTATTTAATTCATCTCACTCTCGCTGGGGTAACCTTGTATGTGTGACGCAGTCAAGTGAAGGCGTATTTAGGGCAGGTTTGTTGCGAGGCTACTGGCCCAACAGAAAGAGTGGCATGATTTCATCCTCTGTCTTGGAGGCCTGAGGATATTAGGTCCGGCCGGCTTGCACTGGCCAGTGGCCGTCTTTTTTTTCCCTTCTACCTTCTTCATCTAATAAAATAGTTCAGTTTTGTGTGTAATGGTAAAATAATTATATTTAGTTTAGTTTTTTTTAAATAAGTTAATTTAGAAAAATGCTTGGAGCATTTTTGTTTTAATTAAATATGTTTACGACAAAGCGGCCAGCGGCAGACAGTGCTGATCATAAACTATGCTTGATCAATTTAACCTTTTCAAATCATCACAACTTGCCTAAAATGCAATAAAAACATTTCAAGCATATAACAATGTTTAAATGTTAAACCACCCCCAGTGGAAACTAAATGGCCGACGGCGTCATTTTATTTAGAGTATTACATCATTCAGAACAGTAAAGGGTCTACTTTTATTTGGGTGCACTGACAATATCTTGAACACGAGTGCTTCACAAAAAATAACCAAAACTCAGCAAAACAAGACATGATTACAAAAAGCTTTAAAATGACCACTTAACAGAAAAAAAAATAAATAAATAAATAATAATCGAAAACAAAAACTTATTAAAACTTATAATTTTAATCCATAAAGATGTCTTAAGGTGCATCAGAGGAGTTGGCGAGTCAGGAAATTTATCTTTGTGACATGGACTCATTGTCACAAAGATGTATTTGAACGCAGAACTCTTCAGCTGCACTCTCTGTAGTTATTTTGGTGTAAAGTAACTCAAAAGTAATACAGGAGACATGTTGACGCATTACAATTTTGAATTGGTAATATTGTAATGTAGAGAATTACTTTTAAATAACAGTAACAAGTAATTTTTTTTATATATTACAGTTTGGAAGTAACTTGCACAACACTGTTTAAAACATGAAGAAAAAAAAATGTTTCTGACCTGGTAGCATCTGGTCAAAGTTAGACTTGGCCTCTGGGTGACGCAGCAGAGATTTGGGGGTGAAGACAATAAGCTAAAAGCAAGAAAATGAATAAATTAATTAATAATTTGAAAATGGCATTGGATGACTGAACACCCAAATGCTCTCAGACAGCTGAACTTACAGGCTTTCTGAAGGGAAGTAGGATCTGTCTCCTTATTACATGGAAATAGCTGGCGGGATTCGAACAGTTTACGACGATCCAGTTGCAATCATACAGCTGACGCACTTCAAAGTCATCAGTAATTTTCTGCAGCCAAAATAAGTTACATTGATATATTCACACTATGAAATCTTTGTTATATCATGACATTATTAACATTTATAGAGATATTAGAAGAAAGTCATACAGGGTTGAAGTCAGGGTCATCATTACACATCTGCAGGAAGCGTTCTGGACGGGCAGAAGAATGCTCAGGTCCCTGTGAAGAAACAAAATGAAACCAAATTAAATAATTTACAGCCAGCTCACAAAGATGAATGTGGAGAAAGAAAAGTGCCTTACCATGCCCTCCATGCCATGCGGAAGCAGTAAGACAATGCCATTCTGGCGGACCCATTTAGCTTGTCCAGGGCAGATGAACTGGTCTATTATACACTGAGCCGTGTTATGAAAGTCTCCAAACTGGGCTTCCCACAGAACCAGAGCATTGGGACTGGCCATAGCAAAACCCAACTCAAAACCTGGGAAATACCACACAGAATGAAAGAAAACATGAGTTTCCACGAGACTCCTCTACCTTTTAGAGGTCATTTTAAAAAGTACTGTGAGTGTCTGAATACCTAGTACTCCATACTCCGACAGGGAGCTGTTGCAGACGGTGTATGGGGCTTGGTTAGGTGACATGTGGTTCATGGGAATGCAGATTCTCTTGTCTACATTTTGATCGTGGAGAACATGATGACGATGACTGCAAATGGAACAAACAACAGGTCAGTGACCTCTTACACTGGGCTGAGATCCCAAATAATGCTGCGTTTGAAATAGTGGCTGTAACAAAAAAGGTCTATTCATTATACATTACTACCCAACTAGATTTAGATTCATAACTACATGATGGTTATTTTTCACATGTTCTTCCAAGTTACTGTTTATACCTGAAGGTTCCTCTTTCCACATCTTGACCACTGAGACGCACATGTATGCCCTCCTTGAGCAGAGAACCAAAGGCCATGTACTCTCCCAGAGCCCAGTCCACGGTCCTGTTCTTGATCATATCACCACGGCCCTTCAAAATACGACTTAGCCCTGTATGTGAAGGAAAGACGAGTATTACAGTAACCAGAGGTATGAAATGTGTGCATATTTATGTACTTTTTGTAGGTATAGTGCACCTCCATGAATTGTGAAGTCCTCAACGGGTACTGATGATGCCACTTGTCCGATGTGGGACAGCTCCTCTTCTGGCAAGCCAGTGGATGGGCAGCTCATACTCTTGGGTTGACCATCCAGTGTGAAAAAACCTGCACACCAAACACAGTGACTGTGCTGTAAGATCTACGAACACATGAAGCAGCAGAAAAATGCGGTACATTTTTAAATTAGTCTTGATTTGTCAGATGTTTGATTTCACAACATAAAGTCTGGCACATATTGCAGCTCATTCTGAACCACCCACTTCCAGATGGTCACCGGAAGATTAAACTGAAGCTAAATATTTAAAGAAAAACATTATTTCCAAACAAAGTTTAGAGATAAGCATTTTTCCAGTTTTATAAGTCACCAAGTTAAATAAAAACAATAGGTAATAATAGTTAAATAAAATCACCCCTGTAAGTTCAAGGCCAAATGTCTCCACTTTTGAGACCAATGACTACATCTTAAAATCAAAATGAACAACTGATAAACAAGACACCCTATCCTACTTTTTCTTTTTCAATAATCCATTTAATTTAGACATGCATCACACTGTTACGGTTACGAGGTAAGCAACATCTTACGGCCAAGATGTTTTCCCAAACATCAACACAACTGCAATGTGATACTTACTTTACACAACTAAAACTTTATATTTAGCACTTCATTTTGAGAGCTGTTTAACTAAGCGAACATCCTGTAACTCTGTGTAGTTTTTATTTTGAAAATAAAATCTTGAAAAAAAGTATATGCTGTCAATTATGGTAAAAAAAAAAAAATTGGAATTGGCAGAAATCATTCTCAAATCCTGTGGCTGTACCTTTTGACAGTATTTATTTACAAATTTGGTCATAATTGAAAAACGTAATTCAATAATATCCATTGGGGGTGTCCTCAACTAAGGGTTTTTGTTGAATCAGAATGTTTGAATCCTGCCGATAGTTTATCAAGGCCCTGTTTACACTAGTGCTAAATAATAATACTTCATTTATTTACTTTCATGACACTCAAGGTCACCTTACAGAAAGTCCAAAGAATAAAATCAGTCATAAAGTCATAAATATTGATCCACATACATGCAATCAAAAGTAAGCCCGTTTAAATAAATGAGTTGTAAAACAAAATTTAAATTTGCTATTACGAATTTCCTGGGGAAGAGAATTCTACAAATAAGGGGCAGCATAACTAAAAGCCCTTGACCCATTACTATTGACAGGTTACTATGTGGCTGAATCAGGAAAACAGACGATGAGGACCAGAGTATGTGCAGGAATTTAAATTCGAAGAAGATCTGAGGTGGAGCAAGACTAAAGGTAAGAAGCAATATTTTGAAATTTACAATATTTAACCGGTTGCCAAGTGAGATATGTTCTATGAGAAGGTATCTGTAATAAGTTGCAGCTGGTACAAAATTCAGCGGCACAAGCTATGTAAGCTATCCGTCAAGACTGCTACCGGTTTTCATAGACAACAGACGTGAGAGAAAAGTGCTCAAGTTTTAACTTTATTCACCCCTGGAGCTGTGCCAGGGATGTTTTATTATGAATATGTGCACGCTATTTCATGTCTTCCGAAGTGTAATGGCTATGACCCAATTTTTATTATAAGTCTGATTGGATTTGTCTGAGTCTTGGAAAGTCACATACACTTGTGAGTAAAACTGTGAGAAAAGTTTTTGGGTGAACTATCCCTTAAATCTCAGTTTCAAAAGATAATGTGCTATCAAGGATGACACCCACATTTTTTTACCTGTGATGACAGACAAACTACAGACTGACAGGAAAACTGCAAGATTTTGCCAAGTTTGACCTAGATGCTACAAGAAGAATTTAAGTTGTCACTATTTAGTATTTAGATCAAAACAAAGTTTTTATTTCAGCTAAACGGTTTAGCAGAGGTAAGGGAAGGACAGATGTGGGTCAAGAAGATATATAAAGTTGGGTGTCATCTGCATAATAGTGAAAATGGATGCCAAATTTCCTAAATATTTGTCCTAGAGGCAGTAAAAAAAAAAATAAACAAGAGAGGACCCAAGACTGAACCCTGGGGAACCCATGCAGTCACAGTTGATGAGTCAAATACATTTTTTTTGGAGATGTACAAACTGAGTGCGTCCAGGTCCTGGTATTATTCAGTTGCAAAAAAAACAAATTCACAAAACTGGAGAAAATTCACAAAAGTGTTAACTGGAGTCTTCAGTAGTGATGCTCTGATTGATCGGCCACCGATCATGATCGGCCGATATTGACTAAAAATAGCTTGATCGGCGAACCCCAAAAGCGCCGATC
>JAUCMS010000145.1:16911239-16925309 GCA_032357445.1 Enteromius radiatus | reverse complement strand
GGGAATAAAATGAGCCATTTCTTGTAAAAAAATCTTGATTAGAAATATATTTCAGCGGCACTTGAGGTCAATTTGTAACATTCCAATCAGTTAAATCAGTAATTTTCATAAAATGCAGCATACTGTTGCTACCCTACAGGATGTATTTAAAAAAAGAAAAAAAAGGAGGAAGTCTTTTTTTTAATATTTTTCCCCTGATTTAAAATCTTGTGGCTCCCCAGTAGTTTGCCGAGGCCCCCGGTTCAGAGCCAATGCACTTATGATAGTCATCCTGAGTGATAGAAACATTCACCCAGACCTGAGGCTGAAATAATCCTTTAGTCTTCACTCACCTCCAAGCGGCGGATGATCTCCCTGAGGGGCAGAGCGCTCTCGTTCCCCCCGATAAAGGTGGTGGTGGGCAAACGGAACACTTTATCCAGATCAGACTCTTCCAGCCCATAGAAACCTGACAGCCAAACACAACACATCCAACCCAACCCAGAGAAAAAGGGCAGGTGGAGAGGGAGGGGGACAGGGTTAACAGAAAAGAAAAGAAACAAAAAAGGAGGACAGAATGGATGCCAAGGGATGGAGGAGAAAGTGAAGAGAGGGAAGGGGGAAATAAAATGAAAAAAACAAACAAACAATTGAAACAAGGAAAAAAGACAGACAGGGAGAGAAGGAGAGGGGGAAAAAAGCATGTGTGAGTTAGTGGGTGATAAATGGAGTAAACGTGAGGATGCCATGCATAACCAGAAACATGGTGGATATAACAAAAAGCACCAGCAAACAGCATAATAAATGTTTAATAATGGTAACAGCAAAGCGGACAACATATAAAAAGAGCATTAAATATTAAGTGGTTAGTAAATGGATGGAAAAGGAGAAAGAATAAGAGAGTGTAAATGAAGGAAAAAAGAAAGGTGGTTTGAAAATTAATGAGAGTTGAGGTGTGCAGCATTTGGGGGTTCAAATAAAAAAAAAAAAAGAAGAAAAAAAAAGTTGGTTAACAGCATGATAATTTGGCGTTGGTGTTAATAACGCTAATTGTTTCATTAAATGCATCCTGAATTTAAAAGCAGGGTAAGCAATTTCTGGAAGCCAGTGGTAATATGTGAAAAACATGCCCCTACTCCAAAAGGGTCTCGCCACTATTTTGATAGCTCCGCCCCACACATACATAGCCTACACAACCCAGGCAATAATTAGTTCTGTGAAACAAAGCAACACCATGTCTACATGAGACGCGAGTGGCACAACAAAATACTATAATCAGTGATGCAGTCTATATTGGACGCGAGCGGTGCAACAAATATATGAATTTGGAAACTTGGAAAATCTCTGAAAACTACTGCCACGTTCGATTTATAAAAAATAAAAAATAAAAATAAAATAGTAATTGCAGAATTCAGTCACCAAAATGCAACTGACAGTATACTGCATAATCTGACTAATTTGGCAATATTTAGATAACTAAAAAAATAAAAAAGTAGTGTTGCCATGTAGCAATAAGAACTATTATCTGTCTAAGTTTCATGATTTCATGCTTTTTGATTAGTAAAATGTAATTTAACCATTAAAACAAAATGTTAAAAACACAGTAAAATACAATAAAAATGGGGGGGGGGGTGGGGGGCTGAATTTAGTGGGGAAAAAAATTTATTTCATAGCACCCCAATATCCTTACACAGAGATATTTACTAAATATTAAATATTTATGAAGTAAAAATACATTATTTCAAAAACAAATACATTTTAAATCGCATTTCAAATAAAAAAATTCAAATGAAGATTTTTAGTTTAGGATTTTTCTTTTCATTAAATGTGTCCATAAAGGATGAAATTTATTTACTGTATTAGGTTTGAAACATGGGCTGGGCATTTCTTTGTGATATTCACCTTTGAATCGCACATATTCACATTTCGAAAAGCATTGAACACAAGGTTCAGGTTCAAATTCCACAACATGCGAGTTAAAAACCTGGCAGAACTGTAATCTTTGAGTATTAAAGTGCTTTCAGTTTCTCTGAAATGCGAATTAATTTCATAAATAGATTTAAAAAAAAAAGAAAAAAAAAAAAGAAGTATTTACCCCTGTTCATTCAGTACCTACAACAACATGCCATGAATAAGGCTGTACAGATACTGACAGGTCAGCACACACAGAAACAGACCTGTTGATGTCCATAATTTCAGTTGTTCAGCAAGGAGTGCAAAAAGAGGCAGCCATGCACCTCAAGGCATTTGAGCAGGTATGTTAAGATAGAGATATTAACCTATAGCAGATCAAAGTGTGTTAATGAGAGCACCAATGAGCGAAACAAAGAGAGGGAGAAGAGAGGCTGAGCAAATAGAGAGAGTATGAGCTTGTTTTAGTGTGTATATGCATGTGTGCACATGTGGGAATAAAGAAGTGGATAAAGAGGGGTGTGTGTGGGAGTGCGTGTTTTATAAATATTACACAGGCATCCAAACTAAATACAGACTTTATTAACCGCCACATAAAGCTTCCCTTCACCTCATCTGAAGCTAGAGGACAGCAAAGCCACCAAAATGCACTTCCGCATCAAAAAAAAAAAAGCCAGACCTTGAGCAGAAACATTCTTCACTACAAACACAATGTCCACATCTCATCACAATCATCTTTTGGTTTTTTTTAATGTGTGTACCCTACTTACTTTAAACAGTATCTTTTATGACTATGATCTTTTAAAAGGATAGTTCACACACAAAAATTACAATTTTATGTTCATCTTCTTACTCCTGGAACATCCAAGATTAGGTGGCTTTTTTTGTTAATTAGAACACAAACAAATATTTTTAACTCAAATCGTTGCAGTCTGTCAGTCATAAAATGCAAGTCAATGGCAACCAAACATTCCAAAGCTCTGAGAGTCATTAAGATGTCAAGGCACAAAGTCACCTATATCTTGAATGCCCAGGGGGTAAGCAGATAAACATTGAATTTTCATTTTTGGGTGAACTATCCCTTTAAAGGTCATTATAAATAATATGGGTTGTTTTGAACTTATAGGCTAGCGATTTTTTTTTTTAGCAATATACTCAGGTTTATGTTTAAAACAATGAACAGGGCATACGTTTACAATAATATACTGATACAGATCAACTACTCATCTAAAACCAAACTAATTATTGAAACTTACTAGTAGATTGATGTTGTTATTGTTAACTGAATCTATGAAACACCCAAAAATTCCATTTACATTATTCTGGCGTTAATATTGTCAGTGTATTGAAAAATTCTGTTAATTTGCGCATTATTCTAAAGTAGCTGTACAGAGAATAGTGCCTTATCAGAATTATATAATCATATATTTTATTTTAGTTTATAAATCATATCTGCAGAAGACATACACCAACTTGATTAGTAAAAAAAAAAAAAAAAAAAAAAAGCAGAGATACAGGTGTATGGAAGGGACACGTAATCTGTAAAGCACTGTTTACATACTATTGAGTTTAATAAACAAATGACAGCAATGCATAACTAAATGTTCCTCCCCCCGGAGGTATTGCCACAAGAATAAACAAACTGCATGATATCTGCTTTTAAACCCTCAACCCTTTTGTCTGGTACGGTGGCATATTACTTTACTACTTGGTTATACAAAGAGAGGAGTTGGTTTTAAAGTGTTAGTTCACCCAAAAATAAAAATTCTGTCATTAATTACTAACCCTCATGTTGCCATAAACCCAGAAGACCTTCGTTAATCTTTGGAACACAAATTTAGATATTTTTGATGATATCAGAGAACAATCCTACCCTCTATAGACAGCAATACAACTGAAATGATCCAGATCCAGAAATGTAATAAAAACATTGGTAAAACAGTTCATGCGACATCAGTGGTTCTGACACTACAAGAATACTTTTTCGGAAGACGCAAGTCACAGGAGAAGAATGGTTGAATAAATAGTGTTATTTCTATTTTCGTTGCACAAAAAAAAAAGTATTCTCCTAGCGTCACAAAACTGAAGTTGAGCCACTGACGTTACATGGACTATTTTACAGGTGTTTTTACTACATTTCTGGATCTGGATCATTTCAGTTGTTGTCTATGGCTCTCTGATATCATCAAACATCTCTTTATTTTGTGTTCTGAAGATGAACAAATGTCTTGTCTTCCCATGGGTTTGGAACAACACAAAGGTGAGTAATTCAAATAACATAATTTAAATTTTTGGTTGCAGTAACACTTTAAAACCAACTCCTCTCTTTGTATAACCAAGTAGTAAAGTAAAGTAATATGCCACTGTACCAGACAGTGTATAATTTGGCATACACTGTTAAAGGTTGTCTGTGAAAAGTCTGTATAGTCACTATAATGAGGTTCTGGACATATGACTGTATTCATGTAGCCCGAGCCATTCACCAGCACCAGCATAACAAACTCATGTCACAGGCAAGGAATACCAGGAACTCTGTCTTTTTAAAAAGCTTATTTTAAAGGCTGCTGCTAACACAATGCTATGCAAAACAGGCATTAAAAATACATCACTCTAACTATTTGGTATTTGGACAGCTGTTTAGAGCATATGAATTACCCTTTTCCCAATTACAGATTTGAGAAATTTCAGCAAAGTGAAATTCAGACTCTGTAAAGCAAGGTGAAAAATACAGATGTACACTTAATAGTGAAGTTTCTTCTGAGCATTGCTCAGAACTAATAAACTTTAAACTGGAATTGACTATAATATTTTGTAATGTATAAACAAATAATCACAGAAAATACAGAACATTACATTATTTTATCATTACATTACAATGTGTTATCGCAAATACTATTATCTACAGCCTAAACGCTATAAAAGTAAAAAAAGTGGCTGAAGCATTTATCTATTGAAATTCTACACAAGTAACAAATTTTATTCAGCGAGGATGCATTAACTGATCAAAAGTGACAGTAAATACATGTACAGTATAATGTCAGAAATTATTTCCATTTCAAATAAATGCTATAATTTTTACCTTTCTATTCATCATGATCATGTGACACTGAAAACTGAAGTAATGATGCTGAAAATACAGCTTTGCATCAGTCATAAATTACATTTTTAAATATATTCAAATCAAATTTAAATCAAAACAATTCCACAATTTTACTGTATTTTTGATCAAATAAACACACCCTTGTTAAGCAGAAAAAACTTCTAAAAAAAACCCCAAAAACAAAAAAAAAAAATAATAATAATCTTACAAAAGCAAAACCTCTGAACAGCAGTTTACATAGCATTTTATTTATTAATAATACAAAACTTGCAAACTAGTTCATTTATTTTTATTCCTAAATTTGAAGCATAGCATTTTTGATATATATAAATAAAACTCATAGCATAACTTCCTGGTGTAGGGTTATCCTTTACTTAAATCACTTTGATATTTATGTATTTTCAATCAATCAATCAATCAATCAATCAAATCAAACAATCACTTTTACTTATATAGTGCTTTTAACAATACAGATTGTAGCAAAGCACTGAACATCATCAATGTTAGAAAATTACTACTTTACCAAAACTAGTCACAATTTACCATTTTATTCTGTTGATAAAAAAACCCTCACAATATACAGAATATTTCTGTGTTTTGATATATTTAACACTAAAATTTACCACACACACACACATATATATATATATATATATATAACATATATATGTATACATGTTCATTTTTCTAAATGTTTAATGGTGATTTTTTATTCTTTACATTATTTTACATTTCATTTCTTTAAATGTAAAGCAAAGAATATTATGTCTTATTTAACTGCTATTTTACTGCTGTTTGATAACCTATTGTTTAGGGGTAAATATTTTAAATAAAAAAGTTCACCAGAATCGTTTACCTTTATTTTATTCCAAGCAAAAAAAACAAAAAAACAATATATCATATAAACCTCTATTAGTATCTAGTATTGGCACCGCAAAATACACTGTTGTGATTACAAACGATGTATCTGTATGTACAGACGCCGTATCTGACAGCATTTTAGTGTGCAAGTAAAGCGCAGCTTTTTACGCCGTTCATTTTGCCATTTGACGCCGTAAAAAACGCAGTTTCGGTCACTTACAGCGCTTTGCTTATAGTATAATGAGTAACACCCATTGATTTCCACAGCCAGTAATATTGAACAATTCTCATCCAATCAGTGATGAACAGAACCAGACCAGACAAACTGATCAAATTGATCATTTTAGTAATTCTCATCCAATTAAAAACACAGAAAGACAAACTTAATTTTGCTTTGTAAGCGTGCAGTGCACTTGACAGCTGACTTTGGTCATATACCTGTAATTCGTATTAAAAACACCTAAAAATATAAGCAATAGTATGCAATATGACTATTAATTTAACTGCTATAAAATAATTTGTAACTCCTTGAAATTAAATGCTTTACATTTAGCAAATGCAAATCGTTTTTCTGTTAAAATATATATATGGCCCTGAAATTTCTTGAACTTTGTTAATGTGCTCATTCAAATTTGCCATGCATTGCATAATTTTCATGTGTTTTATTTGTATACATTTATGCATTTGTCTTGTTTAGACATCATATTTTTATATTTTGTGAATAAATATGATGAGTGACAAAATTTGTGTGTAGTATCAATTATTAGACCTATATACGTTAATATATAAATGCTTATAAAATTGACGATGTCTGCAACGGTACAAGTAATGTGAAATGTAAAACAGTGCTGGTAATAAGATCAATATACAGATTTAATATAGCATGTAAAGTACCAGTTTGGACGTGGCAAGTACGTTTTTAAAACATTCGAAGGAGACATACGGATATGATGTTTTTTTCACAATATTGTGGAAAAAAAAAAAAAAAAATTATTTATAACATTTAAAAACAACCTGACATTTGTCTTATTAAATACCAAAAACAAAAAAGTTTTTACAACGTTGTGTTTGCTGGGACTATAGTATTTTCATAATGCCAGAATAAGAATCTATCTGAAAGTGAAAAACAGAGTTTGAAAGCAATCCTTACCTCACTAAAGCTGACTGAAGCACATTAGGTCCAATTTCCTCTGTTAGCTGGTGAGTGCAATCATTTAATGTTTGCTTGCAGCGTAAAATAAAGTTTCTTCTGTCCATTTCTGCTTATTTAATGGCAAATAACTTGCGAATTGGATTACCACAAATGATCTATGCTGAATTGGTCTGGTCTGGTCCTGTTCATCATTGATTAGATGAGAACCGTTCAATATTACTGGCTGTGGAAATCAATAGGTGTTACTTATTAAACTACAAGCAAAGCACCTTAAGCAAAGGGTGCTCTGTGCAATATATATATATATATATATATACACGTTAATTTTTTTATGTTATGTAATGTTTAATGGTGATTTTTTTTCCTTTATTTTACATTTCATTTCTTTAAATGTAAAGCAAAGAATATTATGTCTTATTTAACTGCTGTTTTACTGCTGTTTCATAACCTGTTGTTTAGGGGTAAATATTTAAAATAAAAAAGTTCTCCAGAATAGTTTACCTTTATTTTATTCCAAGCAAAAAAAAAAAACAAAAAAAAACAATGTGATTCTCATTTTATCCAGAATCGTGCAGCTCTAACAGTTGCCATTCTTAGATTCAAATAACATTTTTTTGGAATTCTTAAAATTTTGGAAAATTATAGTGCATAAAATCAAAGTGGCCACAAAGCTAACTAGCACTGCTAAAAATCAGAAATACACACTAAAAAAACAGCTTAAACTACTTGCAGCTACTAAAACACTGCAGTATGGCAAGAGGCAAAGAACTGTTTTGACATTAAAGCCTACCTCCGATGGTTAGAGCACTTAGACGTGTCTTGACATGTGTAAGGTCTGGAGAAGCAGTAGCAGGGAAGAAAAATCCACTGGGAGTTAGTGATTCCCAAAACCTCACAAATACAATCCCAATGATAGAGACTAACAAACATTAAACTACAGAACAGAACATTAAACTACAGTACAGCTGCACTAATGATAAGTGACTTACTGAGGTGAACCACACATCTCCAGATAAAACTCGACTTTCCTTTAGTGAATCACACCAGGCATTAAACCAAGCACTTCATTTATGCCGCAGCAATACAGTCAAAGCCCATGATAAATCACAGCCTTCATGACTGGAGAAGATAAAGCTTAAATCCCACACACTGCCAGGCAGAGCCAAGACTATAGCTACTGCTAGGATAAACACTGTACTTTCAAAGAAGATGCTTATTTACCATAAAGATGGGAGTTATTTATTTTAAGAGTGTAGTTTGCGCAAATGGTGGGAAACCTTGGAAGGGGTCTGAAAAATGTATACTAAGTGTGTTTGAAGATATAAAATGCTGCTTCTCTAAAGAGAGCAAAGAAAATACAGTTTTGGGAATTTGCACCCTTTAAATAAAAGTCGCAGAACATTTTTATGCATGCTCCTCTATATAAATAGACAACGAGTGCAAATTATTTTATGAGCTGTCCTCTTACATATATAAGTGGAGCAATAAAAGCTCACACGCTCATACCTACATCAACATACTTGCAGTTGAGTGAAAAGAAATCATGAAATACATACTTTTTCAAAAGTACAAGTTTAATACACACAAAAAAAATACTCTTGAATTATTTTAATAATGTATTGTTGTAGTTTATGTGTGCGAGTAACTAGAACTAAAACAAATCACCTACAGGGAATTTATTAAATTATAAAATGTCAGATGGCAGGAGTTAAGTCTATTATGGTGTGCAGTGTGAAGATGGTGTGCAGTGGTACAGTATTCTGAAGTCCCCTTCTGTTTTTCTTTACTCATACTTCATTTCTATTTGATGGAAAAACACAATGCACAGGTGTTTATGCATCAGTCTCTGAAGGAAGTAAAAGAGCTGAGAGGCATTAGAGCATCAGGGTTAGTAAACTACTTAGCAGAGCTTAGCAGTGAGAGGAGAGCTAAAGAAACACTTTCACCATTTTACATTTGATCAGTTACAAGTATCAGTTTAATCTTTCACCTAGAAGCTGTAGAATGGTTACTATATTAATATTAATTAGGGACATACATTTTTATTAAAAGGTTTTCTTACAATGCAAATTTATTAAGCGCATTAACCCTTTCATTTGTTGCTGCTGTCAAGTAATCTTTCTTTTTTACAGAATTTAAAACCAACTTTGCCAACTTATATACTCCTAGAACATTTTGAAGGGGAGTGTGGGAAATAAATAGAAACCACATGCTGAATTTAGATGTTAATGTACCATGAGTCATTTTAAAACCGATGTCAAGAAAAAAAATTAAATAAAAATAACGCAAACCATCTTTCAGCGTGAAGAAAGACGTGGACTGTTATTTTTGTGCCTGACCTTATTGATAATGTGTTTGGAGGAGTTTCTCTTTCAGAAGCAAAATTTATAGGAGCATTAACTCGAATCACGCAACACAATTGCGCTCGTCAAATTACTCAAACGTGCACCAATTTTTAATACCCCCCAACAGCATCTCTTAAACTAGTTTGCACCCGTGTCGTAAGTAGTTCACCCACACTTGATGAGGATCAGCTCTACATATTTGTAATGCTGATTTGCGCTGCGCTTGGTATATTCCAGTGGTCTTTTAATTTGCATTAGTAAATCACCTGCATAAATTTTCCATCTGTGCTGTTTTGGAATTGTGATCTCGCATATTAGTAAATCTGGCCCTTAGAAATTATGCCTTGGCAATTATCTGAAAGCTTAATACCAACTCTATAAAGAACAGCACAACATATTGCAACCAGAATGACATGTTGACATAATCAGTAATTACATAGTCCATTTTCATGAAATATGCCAGTGTACCGATCTGCTTATGTTCATAGCAACAACTGAAGTAAATGATTCAGCAGAAAATATGCTGTGTTTAAACAGCAACATAATACAGCTGTCAGCGGTCATATTTTGTGCTCAATACATTTACGTTCATATATTTCATATCTTTTTTTGTAAAGAGTGTGACCTCCTTACCCACAAATTTTCAACTGCATTCTTAGAAAACCTGCACCGAATAATAGTTGCTTTTCAAGTCATATAATGTGAGAACTGATATTTCTATCTTTGGTAATTTCATTATGGTAACCTAAGAATACAGTTGTGATTTGTTTACTATTTACACTGGTTTGAATGTTTACCATCTTTAAACGATGCCCTAAAATTTGTCAATTATTAAAATAACTAAAAATGAATCAATAGAACAATTGATTTAATTAGCTGCAGGCTTACAACTGAACATACTTTTGTCCGTCAGTCGCATTTGCATTCCTCTAAAGGAAATATTCCCTCTATGGTCATAACAGTCAATCATTTAAAAACCCTAATCAAGAGTTTAACTAGAATGCATGTGATTCAAGAAGCTAATACTTCCAATTAGAGCCCAGTCATCAGACCACTGATGATTCCTATAAGACCTTCTATATCATCCAGCATTGGTCAACGATGGATACAAATACAAATGTAAAATGACATGGTGTCTTGAAACCAGCAAACCATATCAAGCCTAACCTCTCCAGTAGGACAGTGTGCAGAAAATAGAAAGTTTGCTTGTAATGGTAAGGTCAAATCATATAAGAAAGCCAATCTCTACAAAGACTGGTCTAGCAAAGCAAGTCTTTCCAGCCAAGCGTGATACTGTACAGGAAGGGTCTGAGCTGCTATCTTAAAGTGATGTATACCCTTCTCCTTTTGTAGAAGCCAAATTCAGTGCTACTGGCCTTGATCACAGCAAACCCAGAATTACAAGTCAGTCTAAAAAAATAAAATAAAATAAAATAAAAAACACATCTAAAACTGCTTTCCAGAAAAGCTGACGAGTTTCTTCCATAAAGAATTTAACACACTAGCCATCTTTCTGAATAATTTACCAAGGTGTAGCTGAGATTCAATCACCAACCAGCATGGAAAGCAGTTTCTAGAGTCCTAACCAAGGTTTGGCGGGCATTCATAATTCCTCACCGAGTTTATCCGATGATGTAATAATGTCAGTGGGAACGCACGAATCCAGATCAGCATCCATAATCCCAAGAGGGTCCAGCTGAGCCACATGGTGACCACGTATCTACAGGAGACAAGAGGTCCCCCCACAAACATGGGAGCCGAACGCAAAACCACCCACAAGGAAAAGATAAAGAAGGGGGAGAAAGCGGGCACAGAAGAAAAGTGCAGAACAGCAAGAGAACAAGAAAGTTGAGATGATATAGGAAGTGTGATTTAAGATGAAATGAAGTGTCAGGTGCAGAGATGGTCGGGGTATAAGAGTTGAAAAACAGGGAAAAAGAAGAAAATGAGAGAAAGAGGGACAGATAAAGGGAAGGGGAAAGCGACAATCACACAAAACAGGCTCATTAATGGTGGTCTGTTGAGCTGTGGGGGACAGAAAACATTTCTCACCAACATGTTGGAACCCAGAAGCTACTGGGGACTCGTCAAAATTTACACAACTGATGCCAAGAGGGTCGAGGTTTGCATTGTGATGCCCCATTACCTGAAAACAAGGCAACAGCAGTCACAAGACATTAGGAGTTCACCAAGCAGATCCCATGACTGTGAACTGAGCCCAATCTTTCACAGCGTCAGAAACGCGAGATGTGAAACAATACAGTATAACCAAAACGAGGTATTGTACAATTTGGCATTTTGAATAAAACGGGGCTGCTTGAGGTCGAACAATATTTAATTTCGATTAATTGCCACATTTATGGAACCATTTATTTGCTTTACAAAACTACTGGCTATTGGGAAAATCAATGTTGATAGTTGAATGTTGGTGAATTTATTTTTAAAAAACTCATTACGGTTAATTTCATAAAAGTTTAGCAATAATTAGAATTAATTTTTTTTTTAATTATTATTAGAAGCCATCAACAACATTAATCTATTATCGACTATATTTTTCACTTTACATGCTAGCTACACGCCATGTAGTGCGATAAACGGTATCTTTTCCAAGTAAATAAGAGGTTTTGTCCTAACTAGCAATGACGGCGACATACTAAATTTCTAATTTAGAAACTGTTTCTATTTCCGCCATGTAACATCAGCATACAAACTATATGAGAGTGGAAAATCTCAGGGGATCATGTGCTTTATTTAAAGTTTTAAATTTCCAGTATGAGTTAATATAATATTACATGACCTCATACTGAAAGCAACAACAGACAGTTAACCTCAGATCTTAAATATAAATGTAATCAAAGATGACTGTTGAAACTGTAAACCAACAAGTATATTCCATAACAGAGATGTTTTCTGTCACTCAGTATATACATTTAATAATGTTAAAAGTTTTACTATTTATGAATTAAATTATAAACGTATCCATTTCATTGTGAGAGCAGTGTGCTTCCAGAGAGAGCCCGCCCACACGTTTCTGATTGGCTTTGATATTTGATTGATTCTGTAGCGTCGTGTCTAGTGTGGAGACCCAAATTGCTTGTTGGAATCTTGTCATGTCGTGTGTAGTTAGGACACAGTTTTAGTTATCAGCAAACACCAATACTGATCGACCTCTGCTATCTGCTTAGTGAATGTTCCTGTAACCTCAAAAAGCATCTCTTTTACTTCTTTTTTTTTTTAACAAAAAAATTAACATGGATCTCTTACCTTGTTAAAGGTTCACGCTGCAAACTCATTAAAGGCAGCACTGAGATATCAATTTTAAACCAATATATGTAAAGAAACATCTGCAGAGGGTTTTTAAAGTCTGTGTGTGTACCTGATAGGCCCTGATGAGGGACTGGACTGCCAGATGGTCTTCCACCAGTTTCTCCACATTCGGCTGGGCCCCCACCAGAGACTGGGCCTGAGCGAGCCCGGCCAGACTCACTCCCATTGGAGGAGGACTCTGGTAGGCTGTACCTGGGGGGGCACCAGCATTAGCATTCCTGAAGAAAATGTCCCAAGACTAGAGAAAAGAAAAAGAACCAGGATTCAGTCTCTTTATGTATATAATTAAGTTGCTATAAAGTACTATGGCTCATACTTAAGGTCAGGGATGAGGGGATGTATGAGTAACTCATCCAGCAACATTTGTGCTACAGACATATATGGATGTATCAGACTTCATGTGGCTTGTTAGAAAAACTAGAAACAGCTTAATTAATATGCATTACAACATTTCAAAGCCTTTTTCATTAAAATAAACCTTACAACTGGGGTAGAGAGACCATTCATTCTACTTTTTGTTTCTCTAAATGCCTTACCAATACAATGTGAAGTTGTATAAGATGTGCAGAGATTGTGGTCCTTAAGATCTATCATAATTGAGCTGGAGCATAATTCATTCACATTTATATAAACATTCTTCTTTTAAAGTATGCGTGTACATTCACACATAACATTGATAATGTAATTACTAGGGATGCTCCGATCAGGATTTTTGCCACCGATACCAAGGACCGATTCTTTGTCATGGTGATCGGCCGATACCAATGCCGATTCTAATGCTTCAAGTTTAACTGATATGCAAGCTCTCTGATCACCATTAACTGTTTTTCAGATAAAGTAATACTATAAATATTGCCTATGTTATATTTTTACAGTAATATATCTAACATAACTATTGTTTTAACCGAGTATTAAAATCACAAAGAAGTATTTATGTAGTAAACATTTTAATATGCCTTTACAATGGGGTTTATGCATAACACTATGCACATCCAGATACTTAATACGAGACAAAAAATTAATAAACAAAATGTAGCTGGCTGATGCAACCCTCAAGGTTTATTTAATCATTGTCCAGTACTACAGTGAATGGTAAAGGACAAAATAAACATTTTATCTCCTGAAAAGTCTGATTTAACTTAAATATTGTCCAATGCAAGCCTGAGTAGGACAAAATAAAAATTAAAAAAAACAAAAAAAACATCTAAACATGTAAATGAACATATGTGAGTAGTTTAATGCAACCTATTACATTTAATCAAACATTGTCCAATGTTTGCGAGAGGACAAAATAAAACTTATAACGCTGCGCAAGTTGAAATGCACTTTCTCTTTTCAAAGTCAGATGGCTGAGTGAGAGTCGCATTATTAGTTACCGTTGCCAGTTTTTCCTA
>JAUCMS010000145.1:16867913-16879122 GCA_032357445.1 Enteromius radiatus | reverse complement strand
TTAGCCCTTCGTTTGAAGTGAGGTCCCGAAAAATCTTCGTTTCGAGGGCTATCTAGCCCTTCCCCTTACCCCTACCCGTCCAACCAAAAGAGAATTGAGACACCCCTACCCCTATACGTGAACGCGCCAAACGGAGGGGTACGGGTAAGTGTAGGGGTAAGGGGTAGAATTGGGATTGGGCCTTATACTGTATATTTACAGTTATCTTACAATTGGGTAAATAAAAAATTAGTGTGTATTTTTCAATAATTTGATCAAGCTTAACAATAAAATGACAGTCATATCAGTGACTCAATCAAGTCCTTTCAACAAAAAAAAAAAAAAAAACTTCTGCTACGTAATTGATTTTCCAAATGCTGAACACGAATGATTAAAAAGCAAATGTTTGTGAGAGAATTTGTTTACCTTATCTGCACTGTCCTGGTTTCTTCTCTGTCTGCTGATGCGTCTCGGGACCGTCACCTCATACGAGGAGAGCTGAGACGTCTGCTGGCTTACAGAGCCTACAAACAGAGACAGTCCCGTCACAACACTATCAACCAATACACACAATAAATTATACAAGCTTTGCAGGAAAACTGTGAGACTTCAATATTTTGCACTGGATGCAGGCAACGTCATTCATTTCTCCATCTATTTCCCTCTATTATTCCTCTCACTGCAACAAAACATGTTTATATCTCACTGCTATTGTAATCATCACAGGTAATTAGATTAAGTGCAATTGACTGGTTGGCAATCAAGTGCTAAGTGTTTCCTGTAGGTGGAAATAGTGCTGTGTTGGCACGGGTATCATGACATGAAGAGAGAGAAAGACCTCAGGAAGGAAAGGCATCCTACCCACTCCCGAGTCATCACACAACTTAGAGGAGACATCCTGTGCAGTTTTCCCAAAAAAACCAAAGGGAGAAAGAAAGAACAATTTATAATGCTAGGTCTCTTTACTGAACATTCACACTAAATTCTAATTTTATCTCCATGTCCTTCAAACATTCACATCATTCTTAGCTCAAAACACAACCTCATTTTCTCTAATAGCCCTAGGAGCATCTTTCTCCAGTCGACAATTACATGACATTTAGTCAGTGTTGGCCCTTCTTTTTCAGGACCTCTGCAATTCGACTGGGCATGTTCTCAATCAACTTCTGGGCCAAATCCTGACTGATAGCAACCCATTGTTTCAGAATCACTTCTTGGGAGTTTGTCAGAATTAGTGGGTTTTTGTTTGTCCACCCGCCTCTTGAGGATTGACCAGAAGTTCTCAATAGGATTAAGATCTGGGGAGTTTCCAGGCCATGGACCCAAAATTTCAACGTTTTGGTCCCCGAGCCACTTAGTTGTCACTTTTGCCTTATGGCAGAGTGCTCCATCGTGCTGGAAAATGCATTGTTCTTCACAAAACTGTTGTTGGATTGTTGGAAGAAGTTGCTGTCGGAGGGTGTTTTGGTACCATTCTTTATTCATGGCTGTGTTTTGGGGCAAAATTGTGAGTAAGCCCACTCCCTTGAATGAGAAGCAATCCCACACATGAATGGTCTCAGGATGCTTTAATGTTGAGAAGACACAGGACTGATGATAGCGCTCACCTTTTCTTCTCCGACAAGCCTTTTTCCAGATGACCCAAACAATCCGAAAGAGGCTTCTTTCTGCTTTTTGCAGGAGATCAATCTGTCCCTAATGTTTTTTTTTGGAGAGAAGTGGCTTCTTTGCTGCCCTTCTTGACACCAGGCCATCTTCCAAATGTCTTCGCCTCATTGTGCGTGCAGATGCGCTCACACCTACCTGCTGCCATTCGTGAGCAAGCTCTGCACTGTTGGCATCCCGCAGCTGAATCCTCTTTAGGAGACAATCCTGGTGCTTGCTGGACTTTCTTGGATGCCCTGAAGCCTTCTTAAAAAGAATTGAACCTCTTTCCTTGAAGTCCTTGATGATCATATAAATTGTTGATTTAGGTGCAATCTAAACAAAAACGTAGCCACAATATCCTTGCCTGTGAAGACATTTTTATGCAACTCAATGATGGCTGCACACATTTCTTTGCTGGTCACCATGGTTAACAATGGAAGAACAATGATTTCAAGCATCACCCTCCTTTTAACATGTCAAGTCTGCCATTCTAACCCAATCAGCCTGACGTAATGATCTCCAGCCTTGTGCTTGTCAACATTCTCACCTGAGAAGATTACTGAAATGATCTCAGCAGGTCCTTTAATGACAGCAATGAAATGCAGTGGAAATTTTTTTTCAGGAATAAGTTAATTTTCATGGCAAAGAAGGACTATGTACTTAATCTGATCACTTTTCATAACATTCTGGAGTATATGCAAATTGCTATTGTAAAAACTTTCCAATTTCCAATATTTATTTAATTCTCAAAACTTTTGGCCACAACTGTGCACCTAAATGCTAAATTAAGTATGTGTAAGTAAGCTGTCATTTAGGAGACACTTTTAACTCGACTTACAGTACAGTTATTATGCAGGGCTTAATGTAGCCAGTGTTGACAGAACTGTCACATGCTCCATCAGACCAGTGCTGTGCTGTCTCCACATCTTCATTTATCATGTATCTGTGCCATAGAAACTTAAAAAATAATGCGCTGCAATTATAAGAATATTACATTTATATCTTTCATGAATTTACATTATTATAGGTGTATAATTGTCAGTTATTAGATACAACAAATGAACACACACATAAATACACATGCACACACCCACTTAAATAAACTAAAAAAGTAATAAATTAGCTGGTTTATTTGAAACTAAAATTTAATGTAACATCACTGAATCAACCTAAATACACTGCTCAAAAAAATAAAGGGAACACTAAAATAACACATTCTAGATCTGAATGAATGAAATATTCTTATTAAATACTTTGTTCTTTACATAGTAGAATGTTCTGACAAAAAAAAAAAAAAAAAAAAAAATCACACAAAAATTATCAATGGAAATCAAATTTACCACACTCAAAGTCACACTCAAAAATGGTGGAAAAACACATTGGTTGGCTGATCCAACTTTGATGTAACGTCTTTAAAACTCCTGGACAGTCTGTGGTGTAACGTGACATTGGTGGATGCAGCGAGACATGATGTCCCAGATGTGCTCAATTGGATTCAGGACTGGGGAATGGGCGGGCCAGTCCATAGCATCAATGCCTTTGTCTTGCAAGAACTGCTGACACACTCCAGCCACATGAGGTCTAGCATTGTCCTGCATTAGGAAGAACCCAAGGCCACCCGCATCGGCATATGGTCTCACAAGGGGTCAGAGGATCCTAACCCGGTACCTAATGGCAGTCAGGCTACCTCTGGCGAGCACATGGAGGGCTGTGTGGCCCTCCAAAGAAATGCCACCCCACAGAATTATTGACTCACCGCCATAACTGGGCAGTTTGATTTCAAGTGAAGTGTGATTGACTTGGAGTAACATGGTGTCGTTTAAGTGTTCCCTTTATTTTTTTGAGCAGTGTATATTACTTCATATATACAATTTTTTTCATGGGTAAATTAAGCAGGAATAGCTCTTTATGATAACAATTGCAGTCTATTTTTAAGAACATTTAATGAACATAAACAATATTTTTAACACACATGTTGCTATACATAATCATTTTATTCAAATATTTATTTATTTATTTGTTGGTAACATTTTAGAATAGGGAACACATATTCACTATGTTTTATTAGAGTTTTATTAAAGTTAGTTGTTAAGTTTAGGTACTGTGACATTGATCTTGATCTTGGTTATGCAGAATGAGGCATTAATATGTGCCTACAAGTAATAAGTACTAATAAACAGCCAATATGCTAGTAATATGTATGTTAATAAGAAACTAGTTAAAGTCAGAACCTGTAAGACTCAAGGGCAAGGAGACGCCCATAAATTCGGAATTAGCCCAAATACGCTATTATTGAACTGCTTAAGCTTCTTAAACCTTCACACAGCCAGACGAGGCAGAGATGAAGGTATATGTAGACCAGACATGATATTATTTCCTATCAAAATCAAATCTCTCTATAGGACAGACAGGCATACAGCTTTGCTGATTTGTTCTTCAAACGGCACTGATGTATCCTGTGATGTATCATGATGTATCAAGTGAAACTACAGAGAAATACCAATGTTGCAACATGTGCATGCTTTTTAAATAATTTTATTTTAGATACTATAAAAACATTAAAGTAATTAGTAAGAGATGACTGTGGTTTAAACGGTTTCTAGTAACTTTTACCTCAGTAGTTACAGTTACTTTTTACCCGTCATAAGTATAGGATTTGACCAGTTATTTTTCGTTCCCCAAATTCTGCTAATTCTGGAATCTGATATTTTGCGATTTTAATTTTACAACCAATTATTAAAAGCTTCATTACAATTGTTTACAATAACAAGGTCCTGTGAAATGTATTCTATTTATTGTGCACTATTTTTCATCCTATACAAATTAAATCAAATGTATAAATCATACTTCTGTCACTATTTCTTAAATGTTACATTTTGACAAGTTGTTGTGAAGATCTTTGAGTTTGTTTGTGTGTGTGCATGATACAACAAAAATCTTTTTATAAACCACTTAATAAGAAATACTGAAATGCTTGTGAAGTGAGAAGATGAGAAAGAGGAGGAGAAGTAGATGAAGAATTACATGAAGATAAAATTTAAATAGCTGTCTTTTAGCAGTTTAAATTTCATAAGGACTAGTCCATATGCAATTGGCAATGAGTGCAACCATACTTTAAGTTTTTCATTCAAAATTTGCCCCATTCAGTGATATTCTGCACTATACCATAAGTAACTTTTTTTTTTTTGACAGGATTCAGTCATTGTTTTCTGTATCATATCACCAAAATAGGCAGCCATATGTAATAGCTACTCCAAATTATTAATTCATATTTAAACAACAACAACAACAAAAAAGTGAACACACCCAAGTGTACTTCCACTAAACTAAAACTGATAGTAGTAGGCAAATAAACAGTTGACAGTAAATCTAATATAGCTACCAGTAATATTTGAAATAATACCAGTTGGAAGTGAATTCAATGGCAAATTTAAGCAATTTAATACTTATATTTGCATATTAAATACTTATATATTGACTAAATTAGTAGACACTAGTAATTGGAACAAATTCTACTATCTAATGAATGACTAGTTATGATACTTAAAAAACTGGATTACTTGCTACTACTTAAAACGTGTTAGTAATATAATGACTAGTATTTATATTTAAAGGAATACGTTAAAACGTCTTGCCATAGTGGTGCCCACATGCCAGTGTTATTTTAAGTGAAGAAAAATGGCTTAGATTAAAGAGCTAGCACTGGGAATTGTTGTGGACATTAGGTGACTCGCAATGGTGTCTGTTCTCTCACCTCCACTGCAGTCGAGAAGAGCGTGAAGTATCAACCACATAAAGGCGCCTTTAGCGACACGACAACAAACTGCATTCACCATGTCTGTTAAGTATCCTTAACAAACTGCCGTCCCAAAGAAACGTCAAATGGTATCCTCTCTTCCTTATCCAGGCGTTGTCCTCCAAGCAATGGCAATAAGCCCTCTCCACATAACGTTCGCGTGGAGAAAAAAAAAATAGTCCGCACAGTTTCGGCTACCTGGTCATTTTGCTACACTTTATACTTGCGTAGTAAGTTTGTTATGGAGTTATCCGGGTGCGTTTTATGGCAGGAAATAGTGCTGTTTCGGTTCTATGTCGGAAATCTTTGGATTAGTGGATTCGCTCGGACTCGCATCGCCAATGAGCTCAGTCTGTAGAGAGCGAAACCGAGCATGCGTCACCAAACAGTTTCCCCTTTAACCCCTAACTTTGGCCTGCTATGAAAATACAACCCGCCAGAACACCCATTCACATGTGCTTTTTAATTACTTTCGGCCGCTAGCAAAAGTAGGCACTAAGGGGAAGGAAAAACATAAATTGCCTTTTAAAGTAGCACACCAGTCTGTAGCTTTTTGGTTAGGGAGAGTCTAAAAACTACACCTACATTTAACTATTGTATTTATAAAACTTTGCTACATTTTCCCCTTTTGAAACAACTTTTGTGTATTTACGGCTAAGTCAATGTAATGTATCAACTGTCACCAGGAAACAAAAGAAAAACGAGCGTGAACAATTAAGGAACCAAACGAAACTACATGTAACGTAGTTTTACTCGGCCCCTCAAATAAGTGTCACGTGTTATCGCGAGAGTTCTAACAACTGATGTTTTGAATCATATCTGTGCTTTACTTGCAGTATATTTATCTTCTCTTTCATGACGGGAAGAGTTAGGTTAGTATAAATGTAGTTGTTTTTTTAAAGAGTAGACATAAATTAGATTTCATTAACAATTCTTGATGACTTTCTTGTTTTACGGTACGTGTAAGCTGCTTCGCTAACTTTTACATGTAACTTAAACACCAGGTTAGGTTAATTTTTTAATAATTGTGATAGCGTGGTCAAGTCAGTTTGTTATAATGAACGTGTTTTGTAGGCTTATAATTCCAAATATGTTTAAATCCTATTCTATATTTTTTGTGATTTCTTTACTCAGATTAATAAAGAATTAGAAAATAACATTGATTTGTGGAACTGTAAAAACTTTTGGCACCAGGCACCAGGCTTTGGTTCTTTAGTGTGATGATGCCTAAACCTGCTGTCTCTCTCTGTAGGCAGGCAGTGTATCTGAAACAGCCACTATTTAATTATCTTATTTATTATGTTGTATAGTGGAATCAAGGCAGCTCTGGCATGGATACAATGGCAGAAATATTGGAGGACAATCTGGAAAAGATTTTGAAGGGTGAGGGTCTGGATGTGAGAGTTCCTGAACAAGTGAAGCCTGTCACACTGAGGAGAAGCGTGTGTTACATTGTCGGAGCAGTTATCTTCAACTCAAAGGTAAAGATGGTGATATTCTTTCCATGTCTTTAAGAGTCTGTCCAGTGTTCATTTATTACAGACAGCCCTGAGCTAAAAGTATCTTAATTAGTTCCACTAATGAACTGTACAATTTTCACTAGCAGAAAATAGTTTGGTAGCAAGGCATACAATTTATCTTACACAAAAGCCAGTTTAAATTAAAACTCTCAGAACTCTCAGAAACCCTCTTGGTCATTAATGATATAATCCAGATAATAAAAGGTCTGTTTCTTTGAATTTCCAGGATAGATTTGGATAGAAATGTATACCAAAAAAAGGGAAAATTCTCTCCAGCTAAAACATTTTAACCCAACCTTCTCTATTTGTATGTTTTAAATACAAAATAGATGTTAAAATGCATACCTCATCAACATATATTCAGATACATCATCTGTAATATTGTAATATTAAATATTTCTGAGTGTTTACTGTTAACTTGTCTAGACACAAAAGCTGTGCATGTGTGTTGGTTTGCGTCATACAGGATGAGGTGTTAATGGTTCAGGAGGCAAAGACAGAGTGTTATGGCAGATGGTATCTCCCTGCGGGTCGTATGGAGAAACGTGAAAGCATTCTAGAGGCGCTGCAGAGGGAGGTCAAAGAGGAGGCAGGAATAGACTGCCAGCCAATCACACTGCTGCTGGTTCAAGAAAAAGGGCCGAAGTGGCTTCGCTTCATCTTCCTTGCTGAGGAAACAGGTTTGAATCAGTAACTGATTTTAGGGCAAAACAAAACAAAATCAAATAGTATTGCAATATGGCATAGTGTGACTGATTTAATTACATGCTAGTGATTTCAGAGTGAAGTGTGGCACTTCTACAGTTTATACAGTTTTTTGTTTTTTACAGTGTCTCAGAAAGACTTGGTCCTTTTACTGTGAATTAAACCCCTCTGAGGTGCTATTTCCAGGCCAAAAGCCAAAGTGGTGCACCATTTAAAAATTAAGAAATTAAAATGAAAATATTAGTAATTTAACAGTCAGTTTTTACATGAACTCTGTTTATGTAATGATTTAAGTTGATTTTTGTAAAGAGTAACCGCAATAAAAAAAAAAAATCCCAAAACATTCAGCCCCTAAAAGGATTTTTCACTAAATAAGTAAAAGGTTTTACAAATTAAACTAATAAATTGTTTTTTATTTACTTCATGGTTTTTTTTTGTTTATATATTTTGAAGATACACTTTCCCATAATTTAATTCCAGAATGATTCATTCTTTACAAATAGTTAAAATATTTTTATTTCATATCACAACAATACAATACAGGGTCATGCAACCCTGATTTGATTTCTCTAATTTGTAACAAGCCAATACATTTTTTTACTTTTTTTTTCTTCAAAAGTTACAATTGTCAGTAGTTAACCAGTTAAGTAATTATTATTATTAAGTGTTTTTCAACAAGGAAAACAATAAGTATTTTTTATGTCATTGTGACAACCAGGAGGCTCTCTGAAGACAACAGCAGAAGCCGATTCTGAATCTCTTCAAGCTCAATGGTGGGACCGTGAGTCACCCCTTCCTCTTCGTGGGCGTGACATCCTGCCCCTCATCGATGCTGGAATAAGATATCGCCAAAATCCCTGGTTCCCTATGTTACAACCTGTTGACTTCCCTTGTCATGTCATCTGCCAAAGACTTTTCCTCACATTCATCTCCAGCAGTGGTGACACAGACCGCCTGTGGCTGCTGCTGAGCAACAACGATGCCACTTTTCAGCCCAGTCTTCCCATAGCAGTATCAGGTAATGCATTCGACACAATCCCACGAGCTGCACACAGATTGGTGAAGGAATGCGTGTCTTCTTCGTCCATGCAAGTTAACACATGTGGCATTCTGGGAGTGCAGCACAATGGGAGAATTCCAGGGGAAACAGACGGGATCTGCTTTAACACACTTTTGTTGTTGGAAAATTCAGAGGATGGAGCTGAAATCAGCAGCCCACCACCATTGGAGGGTGATGCTTACAGATGGTATGAGGTGACCAATCAGAGCCTGAGGGCAAAAATAATACAGAGGATTAAAGAAGAGTCTGTTCTGCCTGTTCATTGTCTATACTGATGCTCTCCCACCCAGGATCAGGACCAGAACTGAACCTGTATCTTTCACATGAGCACCAAGCCTCAATGAATGTTCAGCGGCTATACACAGATACAGCTGTGTGCTTCACTTATCTTTCCCTTCTTTGGCATCTGCTCTCCATTCTGGTGAAATGTTACCAAATATTAATTCTCGTTCATAGTACCCTTAAGGTACTAATATGCATACATAAAAAATAAAGAAAACGGCAAGCTGTTGTTCCCAAAACAATATTAACAATATTTGAACAAACGCATAGCACTGTGATAGCACTTCACCTAAGTCATTTATATGAATGCTTTAATAAAAATTGGATGCTGTTAGTAAAGAGTGAAGGGTTTGTTTGCAGATAAAGTTAGTTAGCTTTTTGTAAATTAACTCTTCAAGTCTTGAGACATGGGTGTATGTTTGATGATAATGAAACATTCTGATATTTAATAAGGTATGAGTTTGAAGCAATTCCAAGTTACAGCAATTCTAAAATCAATTAGTTATTTCTCATGATGTGCATGAAGAAAGAATATTACACGGTTTGTTTGCCTGCTGCTTGGAAAGTGTTTGAACTTGAATTACAATCACACATTTAATTTTTTGTTTTGTTTTCCAAAACATGTCTGAACCCCTATTTTGGGGGAAAATTACTATTAAGGTATTTGCTTTATACTATACATGACCAATCCTGCTCCATATTTTGTAATAAATATGACTGGAGTTACGTTGATGGGAGTTTTAATTCTGTTAATTAAATCAGTTTGTTAAAAGAGTATTTGTAAGAATTTGAAAGTATTTTGAGTGAAAGAATTTTCACAGCCTGAAATTATTTAAATTATCCAAATAGATTTGAAAAGAAATCATAGGGGCTTTCATTTGATGAAAGTCAGTGTCGTAATGTGTTGGAAAATCCGGGAACAGGAATCAGGTGAAGTCGAAAGGGAAAGTCATCTCTTCCTCATTATGGTGATGTTAGGAGATGTGCGCGAGAACCTGAGACGACTACATGTTATATTTTATATTCTGTGACGTCGAAAATCAGGTAAGTCATATATAAACTTTGTTGTGTTTTTACGGAATGGCTTTTGTTTACATTCTGAATAAACTTGTTTGCTTCTCGCTGTTAACATGCCACCGGACTTGTTGTTTATTGTTTTTAAATTATTTTATTTAAACAATTTTTTTAGATGCGTGCAAGAGGAATCGAATCCTCGCTATCCAACACTCAACAATATCACGCTTTTTTTTTTTTACAAATGTACAGTAGTAAACGATAAACATTATTTATAGACATTATTTCTACATATGTTCACAGAGCCTGTTTTAGGGTGGTTTCATCATGTCCCTGTCCCTGGAGGAGAAGATGGAGTGGCTTCTAAAGGGAGAGGGACTGGAGGTGACAGAGCTTCACTTCGCTCCCGAACAGAAGAAGCCAGTCGCAGGCAAAAACATAAGCTTTGCTGTTTGCGCAGTCATCTTCAACTCTTTGGTAATGTCAAAATTGCCACATAGTGCATACTTTACATCCGTTTTCCTAAGAAATAGGGAACGTTTTCAGAAGTTTGGCTAATGTTCTAGCAAGGTTCTCTCAAAGTTAAAAACAAATGTTCTTTCAGTAAAACCGATAGAGCATTATTTAAACGTTATCTGGTTTTCAGAATGATAAATTGTAATGTTATCATGAATGAAAAGCTGTGTATTACCACTTAACGAGAACATTAGTAAAACGTTCTCAGAACATATATGTCTGTTAGGTTATTTAGTGCTGAATAACTTCCTTAGGTTCTGTCATTAGATCGAATAAAGTATGTGTAAGCTTATTAAAATGTGATGAATACAAAGATAAATAAAAATAAATGTAATAAATATATATTTAAATAGGAAGGCCATTTATATTTACTTTGGCTAATTAAAAGTCTTGCAGTACATTTTTAAAATTTAGCTAATTATACATTTTAAATCCTTCATTTGCAATTATTTCACATGCATTATAGTAATCAATAAACCTGGTTATCCCAAAAGTTTTACGTCCAGAATAATATTTCAGAATAAAGTTCATATTTGTGGCCAAGTCTATGAGGCTATGAGATGTTAACTCATTATTATGAGAAACTAAGTCATTATTATGAGATGTTAACTCGTTATTATGAGAAACTAAGTCATTATTATGAGATGTTAACTCATTTTTATGAGAAACTAAGTCATTATTATGAGAAAA
>JAUCMS010000145.1:16835044-16861106 GCA_032357445.1 Enteromius radiatus | reverse complement strand
TATATTACAAACTTTCCATTAAGACCCTAAAGAATCATATTAGCTTGTGGAAAATTGGCTTTGTATGACCCCTTTAATCATTTAACCCAGTTACCTCATCTGAGATGTGATTGCAGTGTTCAATAAGGCGGTAACGTAGAACATGCGTATGGGTGTCCTGTTGCTGTTCACAATGTGTGTCGCTGCCCAGCAGAAACTGAACCAGCTCCTCCAGGAGAGCAGGAGAACGTATGTGACGTACAGAACAGGAGAGCAGAGCGGTGTGTACCAGGATCCCAACCTCTGACCTGGACAACCAGTTTAAAATAAGCATCACTCTTCCTGTCAATATTACAATTCTGATCAATGTTCTCTACTCACATCTGAAGCAGTTGAGGCTGAACGACTCCTTTAAGCCACTGAAGGTGAACTGCTCTGGCCATTTTAACACCAAGTGCCTACATATGCATGATTATGTGCAGTATGTTTAGAATCATTATATATATATATATATATATATATATACACGCACACACACAATCAACACAAAATTTTGATGATGATTTTATAATCATTTTAAAATAATGGTCAAACCCTTGGTGCTTCCTTGGTCAGCTCATTGCAGTAGTCCAAAAAGCAGAAGAAGCTGTGGACGTTCTCACAGCCAGGAAATGACTGGCTCTCCTCTTGACTGTCTTGTGTGAACTGATCCCTGCAAAATCAACAGGATGGATATCTGTAATAGACATGTTCACAAATAAAGTGTAAACTGTAAACACTTCATCGCTTCATAGCAAACACACACCTCCACTGTGCGCCGGAATAGCTGTGAAGGTCTGCTGGGTCAAGGGATGAGGGTATGGGGCAGTAAAGTTCTGTCAGTCTCTGAGCGAGTAGATGACACAGTGGCGTTCCCTCAGCCAGCAGATGTCCAGTGTCTTCTTGAGGTACACTCACCAGCAGCAGCAAACTCTCCATGGATCTGTGCACAACACGACTTTTCTAAAAGTGAGAGACAGAGAATCAATTCTAAATATGTGTTCTAGATCAATTCTGATCTAATATTTGTCACAGAAGCTCACCAAGTTTATTTGCCAATTTATACTTGATTATGAGAGTGAAATTCATTGGCTTTAAC
This sequence comes from Enteromius radiatus, assembly GCA_032357445.1. Taxonomy (NCBI): domain Eukaryota; kingdom Metazoa; phylum Chordata; class Actinopteri; order Cypriniformes; family Cyprinidae; genus Enteromius; species Enteromius radiatus. The sequence goes on along the minus strand of JAUCMS010000145.1, from coordinate 16,859,989 downwards.
GCACAACACATCACTCAACTATAAACTTATTGTGCTTATTGTTTAACACATGGGTTCTTGACCAAACCAAGGAGCAGCAAGGATCATTTACTCTAACAGAGCGTGACAAGAGGGAGTAAATTAGACATTATTTTTGAGGGTCCACTTCACAGAGTGTACAGCGACCTAATTTTTCATAGAAACTTACAGATTTGGTGACTCTACTGGCCGACGTCTAGTAGCCGACAGCTCAATGCACTACAATTTCAGAAAACACATGCAAATAGAAAAAGCACCAGCAAATCAAGACTGACTTCATTAGTTTCACAGGTCCTGCAAATGCTCACAACGCAAACAAAGAATTTTTCTTTGTTTGGTTGTGTTGTGAGCATTTGCAGTGTGTGTGTTGTCAAATAAAAAAAAAAGTAGCTTTATTAATTTGGAAGTGCTTTTTTTTTTTTTTTGCAGTGCATTGAGCACTCTCGGCCACCGTACATGTTGTCTGAGGCTTAAAAATGGTGCTTAAAAATACAGAAAATTAAATGTAGTTAAAATAAATGCAGATTCAAAGAGCAGGCCACCAAATGCAGAGACTCATCTTAAAAAAAATAAAATTAAAAAATAAATAAAAATGTACATATTTAAAAAGGTAAAATTCTAGACCTTTACCAGACAAAAAAAAATCCTAAAAGTGTCCCTAAATGTATTTTTTTTAGCCATGGGACAACTTTTAGGCCTTTACCAGACAATGCTATTTTTTTGATAAACCAATGGACAAAGAGCTTGAGTGACTATAGAAGAATTAAAAGTAAAAGATTTAACTAAACGTATTTTGTTTTATCTACATATACATATGTCTTCAACAATATATCTGGCAAGTATTTTTTCCTGATAAAAATATTTATATACAATCACCTAAAATCACAATAAATGATTTAAAGATGACTCACCTTACATTTCCCCAGGTGCATGAGTACAGGGATAAGGCCTGTCTGAGGTGATCTGGAGGGATGAGTGCCACTCTGGGCCAGAGAGGAAGTGGTAGCACTGGAAGAGGGAGACGATGGAGAGGGAGCCCTCTCAGGGCTGGAGGCTCCGCTGCAGCCCTCCTCCACAGCTTCGTCTGAGGTAGAGCTGCTCCTCTTCTGAGGGTCTTTATTGATCTTTGTGTTGGAGATGTGGGTGTGTTTGTTAGTCAGTTATCATAGATTCACAGTCAGTTTATCAGTTTAAATCACAGTCAATCCAGCGGTTAAAAAAGACATGACAAAGAACATACCTCAAGGATGTAGTTGAGGACGTAAGGGTCTTTTTTGACACGAGTGCAAACAGCAAATAGAAACTGAGACTCCTCTGTTTCAGTCTTTGAATCAGGCAGTCCACATAGAAGGATTAGTTTCTAAAGCAGATAGTGATAAAAAAAATTAATCAATAGCAATAAGATATTAAAAAAATATCCTAAGCAAAAAAAAGAAATTCATAAAAAATTTAATAGAAATAATGCTATCCTCATGTTAAAAAACTACACTGCAATAAAAATAAAAATCATAATAAAGTGTACAAAATTCAATTCTGACAAAAAAATAAATATAAACAAAACTTATTTGATTCATTGTTCACTGTTATAATACATCTGTTATTACTGTAAGGTTTAAGCTCTGCAAGATTTTGATTTCTTTTTAAAACATTGGATGCAATAAACTGAACAAAAGTAAGAGGAAAATACATACACTACCGTTCAAAAATTTGGGGTAAGTAAGATATTTAATGGTTTTTAAAGATGTTTCTTATGCTCATCAAGGCTGCATTTATTTGATTAAAAATCCAGAAAAAAACTGTAATATTGTGAAATATTATTTAAATTTAAAATAACTGTTTTCTGTGTGAATATATTTTAAAATGTAATTTATTCTTATGATACAAAGCATCATTACTCCAGTCTTCAGTGTCACATGATCCTTTCAGAAATCATTCTAATATGCAGATTTTTTTACTATCAGTGTTGGAAACAGTTAAGCTGCCTAATTGTTTTTTTTTAGGATTCTTTGATCATTAAAATATTAAAATAGAAGCATTCATTTAAAATGGATAATAATGTTATAACTACATAACTACAGTCACAGTACAGTTCAAAAGTTTGGGATCAGTACATTTTTATTCTTTCTTCTTTGAAATAAATTAATACTTTTATTAACCAAGGATCTGTTAAATGAACAAAAAAGTCATAGCATAGATTTACATTTTAGAAATATTTGGTAAAAAAAAAAAAAAAAAAGTTTTTTACTTGTCATTCATCAAAGAATCCTGAGGAAAAAAAAGAAAACAAAATCACAGGTTCCAAAAAATATATTTGGCTGCATAACTGTTTCCAACATTGACAATTCTAGTAATAAATCAGCATATTAGAATGATTTCTGAAAGGATCATGTGACACTGAAGACTGGAGTAATGATGCTTTGTATCACAGGAATAAATTACATTTTAAAATATATTTACACAGAAAACAGTTATTTTAAATTGAAATAATATTTGACAATATTACAGCTTTTTCTGGATTTTTAATCTAATAAATGCAGCCTTGATGAGCATAAGAAACCATTAAAAATCTTACTGACCCCAAATTTTTGAACGGTAGTGTATATTTCCACTGAAGACTGAAATAACGATTCTGAAAATTCAGCTTTGATCACAGGAATAAATTACATTTTAAAATATATTCCTTTTTTTGCATATTAAAAATATAAAACAATTATCAAGCCCAAACTTTTGAATGCATTTGTATTGCTTACATCAGTTACTAAAACTGTTTTTAAAAACCCATATATATATATATATATATATATATATATAACAAAACAACAAGACATTTTTTAATTCTATAAAGATTTCATTCCAGGCTCATCCTACTGATAATGTCATACCTGTACGGGCCGATAGACGTTGATTAAATGCAGCACAGGTTTCTGGATCTGGCTCAGGACTTTAGAGAAGAACAGCATTACTTGTTGACTCATGCCAGGAGGATACTGTACAAAGAAACAATATTTCAGTTCAGTTACAACTTCAAATATCTTTAATATCTGTCTTGAAGCTGTTTTCTTATACCTGTGCTTTTCCCAGTGTGCAAAGTGTCTCTAGTATTTTGTGATGGAGCAGGTACTCCATGCAGGGACCCGTTTCCTCTCCTTGCTGTGTCTCCTCATACACCAGGATGTCCAGCATCTGTCTGAGCCGCCATGGGATGTCTGTCTGCTTCACCGGACGAGACTCATCTTTGTGAATGAGACAAACATAGTCACTTTTATTTATATAGTTTTTATTTATATATACTTTTCTTTTTTCTTTACCCTTCCTCTTTTTTTCCCTAAGGCATGGCATAATTTAATGTTTAACACACATGAATTACTGCTTGAATTTATATATATATAGCTTTACCTGTAGTTTCAATGTAATAGTTGGTTATTGCTTTCCAGTGATCCACAAAAGAGTCCAGCAGGTTTATCGATGGCTCCCTCTGTAAAAATCAGAACAGTATTTCTGTATTTTTAGAACTGTAGAACTGTATTTTTTATTTTACTGAAATTACAATTTATTGATTCTAAATGACCATTAAAAAGTAAACATTGAGTTCCTGTACATGCTGAATCCTTCACTGTAAAACATAAAGGTGGTTTTGAGAAATTAGCATAAGAAAGGAGGTTAAATTAAAAGATAAACATATAGATAACCTTTTATTTTATACATTTAAAAAAAATAAGAAACAGTTTTGCCACCTGGTTTAAATTTTGTTGTAAAGGCGTATTTATGTGTGATTTAGGTATTAAAATATGTTATGTATGTTTATTAATGTGTGTGTGTGTGTGTGTGTGTGTGTGTACTTCTAAGCACATGTTTCCTCTTCCTGTCAGAAACTTGTCTAGACCTGCGCATTTCTGCACCTTCCACGTGAACAAACTCTCAAATTATAAACCTAACAGTGTGTAATCAATAAAAAAAACTATCATATTTATTCTTTATTAATTAGAAATATCACATCTATGAACTCAATAAAACAATAAAGGATAGTAAATCAGTCTAGTGTTAATATTCTGTTCAATTAAGTTACTGTAGCACAAAGCTAAACTTAAGACAATGTATATTTTATCTTCACATAAAGTACTGAACTTCGTGACAACACACTCACAGTCGACGTAATTGCATATTTCGTTCATATATAGCAGTTAAATACGCCTATAACACTTATAGAAAGTTTTATAGAATTGTGCAACAGGTAAGTGTCTCGAGAGCTGTTCCACTTTAGCTAAGCCAAGCTAACAGGCTAGTTTAGAGACATTCAAATGGCAGTGTTTACTTACTGTTTCCAAGGCCTGCTGTAGAAAAGCCGTCACTTTACTAAACATGTCCATAGCTGGATCCCAGAAGAGTTTTGTCAAATTCTATATGACGTCCGAGGCATCTTTATATCGTTATACAGCGCTAGTGTATATTGTAAACATTGTTTATGTGGCTGCTTAGCTTGAGCGATACTATCTCTCTGCATTAGTGATTGCAAACACTGACCCCCACTGACACGACAGCACACTACAGAGGAGAAGGGGAAATATCACAAAAAATAAACATTTCATTTTCAAAATTAATGTAATTTATCTCCATATCTCAAAATTATTAATTCCACCGCAAATAGCATATTCATTTGACAAACATCATCAAGTCTCCTGACTTCATGTCATGTTGGGAGAAATCAGAAATCCAGAGCATTGTGTGCGGTGTGTGAATACAGTGTAGTTTTAGACTAAATGTGCATTAATTCATCTCACTCTCAAAAAACAGATTTAGTATTGATCAAAATGAATAAAAAAAAAAAAACTCAGAATATGACGAAAACCTGCAATAATTAAATTACATTTTATTTTTAAAATGTTAATTTATTAACCAATGTTTTTGCAGCAGACCTTTGATGATCCAGTTCAACCATACTTACAAGCAAAAATGACCATGCTTTATTGTTTTTTATTATTATTACTGAAGAGTATTGTGCTTTCTTCTGTATTCTACTTTACAGATGTAAATTTACTTTTTCTTCAGCCTGAAGTTTATTTGTGACCCTTTTTGGTGTGCTTTTACATTTGCTATAAATAGAGCTTCTTATATTAAAAACAAACACTCAAGCTCTGCCCATATTTAAAAAGTAATGCAAAAGTAACTCAGAAGTAACGTAACACATTACTTTCCATAACAAGTAACTAAGTAATTAGTAGTAATGTAATTAGTTACTTTTTTAATGCAATATTGTAATCCATTTGATGCAATATTGTAATCCATTATATTTAAAAGTAACTTTCCCCAACACTGAATATAATCCTACTTAAAATACCACTTAAGTGCACTTAGAATACACTTTCATTATGTTTTTATGAACACACTTAAGTACACACATATAATATAACACCAAAATCTATACGTTTCTGCTCTGAGTTTACTGTATTTCATTGAATATCCCAATGTCCAATTTTAATTGAAACCATTTTAATTTCTGTGATTGTTTCTATTGGGCTTCTGCTTCTTTTTTTTACCAGGGTTTGAACTCTTTGCTCATTTATTTTTCTCAATACTTGGAATATGTATTTTATTTCTATCTACTCATTAATCTGGTTTATAGCATATATTAACAGTGCTTAACAAGCATTACTAATGAAGGGCAGGGTTGGGTGGGGTTACCAACCATTAAAGCTCATTTAGAGAGAATAACCACCCATCCACCAGTTTGAAATTGTGTATATGGATGTAGCTACTACTTACGTAGGTTAAAAGCATTCAAGCATAAATAATTAAGATAAGTTTGAACTAATACACGTTTATTTATTTGCAATTAACAAGCAGTTAAGTGCCAGAATACATTGCATTCAGTTCACACTTTTAAAATATATTCTTTTATTTTAGAGAAAACTGAAATGCACTACAGACAGTAGTGATATTGTTCAGACGGTCATGGTCAGAATGATATAGTATTTACAGAAAAAAAGAACAAGAGACATAGACACAGTAATTATGCTTTATCCAGCATTACTTTATTTATTGTAGAAATATGTTCATCAGTGGTGTTTTGGTTCTCCACAGTTATCTTTTGTACAGCAATATTAGGCCATCCTGTCTCAACTAAGCTATCGAACTATACAGAAAAAAACCCTTCCCTGAAGTGGGATCAATAATAGCAAAAACTCTTCAGCTGTAAAGACAAATCAAAGCTTCATAAAAAAAAAAAAAAACACGGTTAAGGCACATTATTAGAAAAGCTCGACAAATAATATACTGTATGTGCATTGGAGAAAAAAAGTACAAATGTTGATAAATTACCACAGATTTGTGAGTCTTGTGAAAATAAAAATAAGAAAGAGGTAATTACTCTTCAATAATCAGTTAGCAATACTCATATCCTTTCTGATCTTCACACAGATGATTCCTGATTTTGACCATGACAATGCCTTCCTGACAAACCGCAAACACAGTTTAGGTCGGGTTTAAAACAGTGCAAAGTGATACATAAGGATAAATACTGTGCTATGATGAAAAACATAAAACTCCAATTTATTTTAATGTGCCAGTCTCTAGACATTAGTTATTCAATACCTGAAGTGTTGGTGTCAAAGTTATCTTTAATTTCTAAAGTAATGTACATCAGCATCATCTCAAAAGACATTTACTCAAATTGTAAAATGTTTTGCAGTTGCTCCCTAATAATCTGGCAACTCTGTGTGTGAAGATGAAAGTGTGCATATTGAGAGAATATTTTAATAAAGAGATTGTTTGGCCAGTTATTTTCTTAAAATATTACGTACCCCAAAAAAGAACACAAACTTTACAAATCCAAACCACTGCATGATCCACATGCTTGGAAAGAATATTATTTTCAGTGCAATATTATACTGACAATATGGGGGGGATGTAAGAGAGTATTCTCTTGATGTCAACCTGAAGCTTTGGTTTCCCACTCCTACAAAACACAAACAGAAAGTGATTAAGGGTCAATGCACTTTTAGTTAACTATTATATAGATTGTGCATTTTTATAAATATTTTATACATTTATAAATATTTCTTACAGTTGTAATTATAACTAACTTAGTTTAATTGTTTTAATTAATTAGACATTTTTCGGTTTTAGTGCTTCAACTTGCCAGTGTTTTTGCCAATTTATTTACTATACACCTTGTAATAATGTCAAATGAAAATTTTACTTTAATACAGTACATTTTAAATGGTTATGTATTAAAGCATGTATATTGACTAACATATTAAAGCATAAGTACTTGATTATAACTTTAAATGTAGTTTTTTACAGTTAATATATTTTAAATTTGCACATAATTTTTAAAAGAAATTACATATAAGTATATTTTAGTTTACCATAAACATTTCATTTTTAAAGGGTTTCTGCAAGTTTCATTGCATCTTCGCATCTTTCTGCAATTTGGGACATTTTAGTGGATGAAGGCTTATTAAGACCTTTTTAAGACCTGTAATTGTATAATTTTATGGCATCTTTATTTCAGTTGACAAAATTTTGTCAAATAATTTATTAAACGATAATGATCCTAGGTGACATTTACTGTAGAAAATGAAATGTGTAATGAAATTGGTAACTGTTAGTTAATCATTAGTTTAATTTCTTCTGTGCAACTCGGAACTCTATTTTGCATATTGAGTTTTAATCATTTAATTTAGTCCATAATTCATCTACTGATTTATCTGGAAATCCAATACAATCATAAACTCATGAGGTAATCTGTGAATTGTGTCCATGCTGAAGGAGTCTTACCTTCCTCCTCTGGAAGACCCTGCCATGCTCTATAAAGAAGGCAGACGGGGCTTTCTTCAGGGTGCTTTTCGCTGAGGCAGTTCTTCTCAAGAGTGGGGTCAGAAAGCCCCCCTTTGAGACACAGAAAAACAGAGGTGAGTATGTGTTATGCACATTTTCGTTTATTGGATGAAATGGCGAAATATCCAGAATGACTCAAACGAGAGTCACAGTCACTTCTAAAAACATTTCCAAAGTCATCAGACTGCTCCATTGAGTCACTCATCTTTGCTTGATGAAGTAGGATTTAATGGTGGGTTAAAAGAGCTCTTATCTGAGTGTTTTCTCTGCTCCTCTGGGAGGAAGTGGCTTCCAATCCAACCCACTGTAATTACTTAAAAACTCACAACGACAAACAAAGCACCAAACAGTAGCCAAAAATCTTTCAGTTTGAAACAAAAAGCTGAAATATGACACGAAACAACACCTGATAGTAGCCCAAAATGAGATCCTGTGTTTGTTTGGTGTAATTGATCTTTCAAATCAATATTATATTGTTGAAGTTGCACAATACAAACAACAGGTGGCAGTGTAATAATAAAAGTTCAAGACAACCAACTGCCACTTTAAACTGCTCATATTGGCCCTTTGTCATTAATATGTTTTTTTTTTTTTGTTGTACCAGTTTTTGGCTTGTTTATTAAAACCCTGTTTACCACAAGATCTGTGCTTCTGGTGCATCATGTTCAGCAGCCAGCGTGACAGAAAGACCGTGCCTAGTTTACGGCTAGGGGTCCACAGCCGAAGGCCTGCTAAGGCACCAGATCCGCCATGGCCTGCTAAGGCACCAAATCTGCCATGGCCTCCCAAGGCTCCTGATCCATGGCCTCCCAAGGCCCCTGATCCGCCATGGCTTCCCAAGGCTCCTGATCCGCCAAGGCCTCCCAAGGCTCCTGATCCACCCTGGAGGCAACCTGTGACTCTGCCCCGTACGGCCTCCAGGGTGCCCACCCCCCCTCCCCTCTGGGATGTTCCTAGGTGCAAGGACGCACCTTCCGGGAGGGGGAGGTAATGTCAGACTCTGTGTTTTGTGTGCCATGTGCTTTTGCTTCTCTTGTGTCTGCCCATGTCCATGTTTGGTATTTCCTGTCCTGTTCCTGTCCTCGAATTACATTTTTGTAAAAACCAAAGGACACAGTCCAATTTTTATTAATCAATGATTCATATATACATACACGCACATATATATATATATATATATACCAACGTTCAAAAATTTGGGGTTAGTAAGATATTTAATGGTTTTTAAAGATGTTTCTTATGCTCATGAAGGCTGCATACAAAATTCAATTCTGACAAAAAAATAAATATAAACCACTTATTTGATTCATTGTTCCCGTACTGTTATAATACATCTGTTATTACTTTAAGGTTTAAGGTCGTCAAGATTTTGATTTTGATTTCTTTTTAAAACATTGGATGCAATAAACTGAACAAAAGTAACAGGAAGCACGTAGCAGGTGCAGAGAAATGACATAAATCAAAGCACGCAGTGATCGGAGAAGAACGCTGGAAAATACGACAGAAAGATGTTTGTCTATAACCGGCTGCAGTACAAGCTGCCAGTATGAGAGCACAATTGGCGCACGCTCTCCTGCTCTGCGTACGCGCCACTTCCGCGCTGTTTATGCGTGCAGTGTAAAGCCGGCGTGTTTAATGCACCGCTTAATTTGCGTGAATTGCGCTGCAGGAGAATGTCTAATTGCTTCTTTGCACTGACTTAACATGTAAATCATTCGCGCTTAATGCTTCATTCGCGTCTGGTTTATTGAACGCATAAAATGAATGTCTTGTTACGTCCACGAATGCATTTGTTTATTTAATATAATCGCAAAATTTGCTGTAATGTAATCGCGTAGGCTGACATCGCGATTGCGATATGATTAATCGTGCAGCCCTAATTTCAATTTAAAATAACTTTTTTTTTCTGTGTGAATATATTTTAAAATGTAATTTATTCTTGTGATGCAAAGCATCATTACTCCAGTTTTCTGTGTCACATGATTTTAGGATTGTTTGATCATTAAAATATTAAAAAGAGAAACATTTATTTAAAATGGATAATGTTTAAACTACTGTTACAGTAGTTTACTGTTACATTGCTGTTCAAAAGTTTGGGATCAGTACATTTTTCTTCTTTGAAAGAAATGAATACTTTCATTAACCAAGGATCTATTAAATGAACAAAAACGTCATTGCATAGATTTACATTTTAGAAATGTTTTATATTTGGTAAAAAATTATGTTGTTTTTTATTTGTTATTCATCAAAGAATCCTGAGAAGAAAAAAAAAAAGAAAAAAATATATATTTGGCTGCACAACTGTTTCCAATTCCAGTAATAAATCAGCATATTCGAATGATTTCAGAAAGGATCATGTGACACTGAAGACTGGAGTAATGATGCTTTGTATCACAGGAATAAATTACATTTTAAAATATATTCACACAGAAAACTGTTATTTTAAATTGAAATAATATTTCACAATATTACAGCTTTTTCTGGATTTTTAATGTAATAAATGCAGCCTTGTTGAGCATAAGAAACATCTTTAAAAACCATTGAATATCTTACTGACCCCAAATTTTTTAACAGTAGTGTATGTTGTTACTTGACATTTACTAAAAAATTACATTTTTAAATACAAAATTGTATAAAAACCACAGAAATATATTTAAAAGCTAAGAAAAATGAAAAAAGCACAGTAAAATTACAAAAAAAACTAGAAATGCAATCCCAAAAAAATGGAAAACACATTTATAAAAATGAAGAGTATCTCGTTGATACTAAAATAACACTGCATCTTACTTATAGCAGGAATGTACATGGCATCCAAGAAAAACATGGCTACTTCTATGGTAAATGTCCTTGATATAATCAAAGTACCATGGTATCAGAATCATTGTACAATGGCACTGGCACAGTGCTTTTATTTCAGGGGAAAAAATAAGTCGGAGATTGTTACCTGTGCTCGTTCAGTGCAGAAAGCGAGGGACCGTCTGAAGGAGTTCCGTTTAGCTGGCTTCGTCCCCACACTCACGAGGTTGACCTCTGACCCTGCTCGCAACTGCACACGTCTCTTTCCGGTCAGGTCCAGCTTCTGTACACCCCTCTCGATCTCAAACATTTTCGTACCTAAAAACATAAAGACACAGATGTCTGTGTCTCTTATATTTTCACCAATGATGCATTTATTTTTTTATACATACAGTAAAACAGTAATATTATGAGATATTATAACTACTTAAAAGAACTGTTTTCTATGTGAATATATTTAAAAATGTAGTTTAATCCTGTGATGCAAAGCCATTTTTAGCATGATTGCTGCTTTTTACCAGTGATTTGCTGCTCATGAAGGACTGATTTAGTATTATCAATGTTTTATTATTGTGATGCATTGTCAAATTTTTTGATTAATAGAAAATTAAATGAAATTATATTTATTTGAATAGAAATGTTTTTAAACATGATTAAAAGTCTTTTTATTTTTTTTTTATAGTATAAAAACTAACCACTAATATAAACAATATGTAGAGTGTCACTAAAAAGGTGAGCTTTAACTTGTGAGCAGAATATTTTATTGTGTGTAGTTTCTAATTAAGCTGTAATTTTGTGTTATTACACCACAGAAAGCTTTTAATCACTATACATCATTTTAGATGTGGTTGAAATAACAATGTGTGGAGATCTTCATGAAAAAAAAAACAGAATGCATGTGTATCCACTGCTGCTCACTGTTAATAGACAAATCAAACTAGTGTGAAAACTTTTATAAGACTCCTTTCTTAGGTAGTGTATTATTTTTCAGAGTTTTGTGGATGTTTATTCATTTTCTTTTAATCTCTTCCCTGAGTAGAGCATGTTCTGGAAAGTTGGGTTCAAAAAGAAAACATGATATTCTCATGGTTTTTACTGAAGAATCTTTGAGGATATAAGTGTGTGTGTGTGTGTGTATGCCACAATGCTACATCCCTACACTGTGACCAAAACCACACGGGAGAAAAAAAGCATCAGCCGCCGCTGATCCCTACCAAATTGGGAGCACTGGAGTATTGCCTTCCTCTGTTGAGACAGTCAAGAAACACAAAGAGTCTAAACCTCACCTCACATGCCCTGTGGTACACAAGACTATAAAACACACTGACGCTTTCTAAACACGGCTCACACACTAGCATTCAAAAGTTTAGGGTCAGTGAACTGTGAAGTGTTTTTTACAAAAATTACCAAAGCAAGGATGCATTAAATCAACGGTATAGACATTCTTAAAGTTTATTAATCATCATATTAGAATGATTTCTGAAGGATTGTGTGACACTGAAGACTGGAGTAAAGATGCTGAAAAATCAGATCTGCATCACAGTAATAAACTACATTTCAATATATATAAGAACAGATGCATCAATATTACTATTTTTTAAGCCTTGGTGAGCATAAGAGACTTCTTTCATTAAAATATCTCACCGACCCCAAACTTTTAAATAGCAGTGCACTGGATTTCCCTCCTAAACTCAGTTCCGCAGTTAAAATGCATATCTTTAAATGCTCTACTGACAGTGCCAGGCCACTTCTTAATCGTTAAATGTCATTTTGCATGCCACTTTGTCGTAAAGGTTTCCATGATAAATACATTCAAATATAATATCACACACACTTCACACAGATGCCATTTCCTGCTTAATTTTATCTGACGTATCTCCTGAGAAAAAAGCACCATAAATAGGTCCATAATCATAATCGAATATATCAAAGTCAAAAGAAACACTGCATCATGTCAATTTGTGTAAGAAAACATTAGAGCATCTGAACATTGCATAATACTATAGTGTGTTATTTAGCTCACTCTGGCCGTATTTAGCAAATAAAACATATGCGAAAAGGCACGTCGGCACAAAATGATGCTCTGGGATGTTATGCAAATCCATAAACCAAGATCATGGAAAGTTTGGAGCTAGCCACTATATAATTATTTAGCACTGTTCAAATTAAAAGCAGATGCCTCTGAATTGTCAAGTATTTGTCATGGACGAGGGAGCGATGGTTAGGAAAGCCGTATGTATGTCTTAATCATATGTTTTGTGCTCAAAAGGAAAATAGGCTTATGTTTGGTCCCAGGACCAGCCCATCCTATAGGCCATGTAGGTGGTCGTCCAAGGTCTGTGAGATGGTCTATAAATGTAGATTACAACTTCCAGCAACCATTTGCATCTCTCATTTTATTGGCCAAATGCATTACTGTATTCCCAAAGATTTTATGAGAATATAATGAGCTGGAAAGACTGAGGATGCTGATCTGCTTAAAGCAATGAGGTTAGATGGATAAAAAAATTCCCAAGAACGTAAAAGTGACTTTTACAACTAAGTTGGTGACAGAATGAGTGAGACCAGGCGATGAGGGCAGAAAATGGGATAAAATGAGAGAGAACTATAAATGTACAGTATATTTTGATCTTAATGCGTTTCCTTTCTTTAAAAAGTGCAACTTGGGATTAGCGACAGGGGTAATATGACTGACTCACTGTGGTTGCTGAAGATTTGGTTATTGCTGTAGTTGGCAGAATCCTTGGATGACACCAATTCTCCATTTCCACCAGTGTAGGGTTTCTCAAACTGAAAAATGGATGGAACAGATGTATAAGTTATAAGAAATGCTAGTTTGTCAGAGTAGCAGTGCATGATGACTGTCCATGAATTCAAAACAAATCAACTCTATTTACAGTAAAACAATCATACTATATCCCTATTGTGAACAATTAATCCATGTGTGTATTTAAAAAACGTCTCCCTTTATAATCTTTAACCGAAATGTGATAACTAGTTTTCAACTATTTTTTTTTTTAAACCCACCTTCAGTCCCAAATATTGTCATGATAATAATAAAAAAGTAAAAACTAATATTAATTGTATTAAATGCTTCAAATGAATTTAGGCATTGCAACATAATGTGCAGTATGAAAAACCAGATATACATTTTTGAGATTTTATAAGATTGCATTTAACAGTGTTACATTTGTATTGCATTGAATCTTTTTATATTTACTGAATTAGATGATAGTACATGTAATATATCATCATTAAATAGCATACCGAACAAACAGCTTGCTAAAATCATAGAATAATATTGTTTGTTGATTCAAATGCACTTTATGCTCCCCGCTGGGCCGTACCATGTGCTCCAGTATGGACGAGTTGGAATAGATGGGCTGCGGGTGGACTGATGGACCACACAGCTGCTGAAAGGGGTCGTCCATGTACATGTTTGAGGTGGGAAACCTGCGGCTTTTCAGACCACTGAAGAACAGAGGACACAGGAGAATGGAAAGAGGATGCGGAAAGAATGTGAGTACGTTTGTGAGTGAGTGACTGAGTGTGTGTGTAGTTCAGTGATTCAAGCTTGGTTCATAGGAAATGCTGGCAGCTGACAGACAGACAGACAGACAGCTTGCCAGTGTGAGTGAGTGTGTGTGTGTGTTTGTGTACCTCAGTGACTCGTGGCTGGTGTGTTGATATGGAGAACCAGCTGCAGTTGAACTTCCATCTTGCAGGAGCTGAACCCACTGCTCTTTATCATCTGCACAACTGGCCTGCACATTCACACACAAACAATATCAAATACCATACAATTATTTAAAATATATTGACTATAGGCCAACATGATAATTAATGCAAATAAACTACATTTACTTCACTTTTTACAATAAGGGCAAGTATATGAGCACTGCTGAAGTACTACAGTACAGTGATGTTATCAGATGATGATACTGTGGCATTTTTATATACAGTATAATGCACAAATGAACATAGTACTACCAAGGTTATTATAATTAAAACTAAAGTCATAAAAAGCATTTTGCAACTTCAAATAAGTTAACAATTAAAATATGCATATGATTTTTTTTTTTTGCCAAAACATTTCAAAATTTTCTAAAATAAAAACTGAAAATATAAAATAAAAGCTCATTCAAAATATTAATAAATATAATTAATTAATAAACACAAATATAAGATATATATAAAAAGAATAATATGTTATAATTATAAATAGAAATGTAATATGTTATAATTAACATTAATATTAAAATAAAAAATATTAAAATCTAGGGGTGTCCTCGAATAGTTGACGATTTGATGCGTCAAAAGGAGGAGCCTGATTCGACTTCCAATCTCACAGTCAAATATTCACTGTTATGATCACACCATTTGGCTACATGGGGGTGCTCAGTGTCTGATTTCACATAGAACTACATGTTTTCTTCCAATAAGTCAATATACAGCCTATTAAAATAATGCTGTAAATAAGAATCTGAAAAGAAAGAAGCTTTAAATAAATATATTAACCTTCATGAAAAAATCCAACCACCCCTATAGATTTTTAAATTTATTTCATTTTCATTATTTCATTTTCATTTTCCATAATCTGTGACCGACAGAGGTGCATCTTGGTGGCAGAGATTTAAATCTTTAACGAGACTCAAAATGAGGCAAAGTAAAAGACAGGTTTTATTTTTCGATCAGGTAGGGTGATTTCAATACATTTCAGCTGGTTTATATACAGTATATCATGCATATAATTTATGTCGTATAAGATATGGTTAAGTTATGCTGCAGTAAAGCCCTTATCTCTTCCACGCATAATACGAGAAGGACAAACAATGAAGAATAGGAATAACTATGACTGTGACTGTCATAGAGATGCAGTGGAGGGATGCAAAGAACAAAGATATGAGGGAGAGGAAGTTGGAGGTATTTCAATGGGAAGCTTTACCTCTGATAGGGTAATTAGGTAATAGGGAGATAGGCGGCAGCTGGTTAATCATTCGCACGGGGTCCTCCCGGAATTTTTTATAAAACATCATTTAGTTAGTGGGATTTCATTTGTCTCATATAGAATACGGGTGTCAGGTTTCCAGGCCGGAGGAGAACTGGCCCTCGCTGGGCCGGGTTCCTCCCAAGGTTTTTCTCCCACTCAGAGTTTTGGTTCCTTGCCACTGTCGCCTTTGGCTTGCTTAGTTGGGGACACCAGTCCCTCAGTTAAGGCTCAAGCCTCTAACAACCATCGCTCCTTCAAAAACGATTTTACCATTCTAGCTATTCAGCCATCCCACCACCCTCCCGGGGGGCACACGGTGACCAGGCTGGGCTCTGAGCTCTAATCAGCCCTCTTGAATTCTAAGTGTTTCGATGACGTTTAAAGTTAACTACCTTTTAATGGAAACATAAAACATTATTTACCCCATTTGTATCTGCAAGGCGGCTGTTACACAATTTCCTTGTGTGTTAACATCAGAAATTATGAGTTTTTATAAGTTTTATGTTTCCCAAACATATGATTCGACTATTGGCAAGATTCAAAAATTCAGATTGGACTGTAAAAATCCTTAGTTGGGGACCCCTATTAAAATCCCTACTGCACACTAAAAAATAGTACCATCTCAATTCTAATCATCTAAACATCCCTAAACCAACCTATATACATTAATTTACAAACAAAAATTTCTTAAAGCAGTGGAAATAATTCTTTAAGACAATAACTGCAGGTTATTTTTTTTTTAAACAGCATAAATCACATCACATAAGGTAATCAGATCCTGACCGTACCTCTAGCACAGCCACCTGGTCCCCATGCTGTGTGATGGTAATGCGGTGCTGTGCGTGTGCTGTGTCCGGACTGGGTTGCACCTCACTCCCTCTGAGTTGAACCGTGTACTGAGGGGTCTCTTCTGACGCCTCGTCCCGATACATCTTCAGGACCCCGTCTTCCACCCGACACCACAGACTCTGCCACTGACAGTTCATCAGCACATTTAGGAAGCCCGCTGAGGACAGAGGCACAGAAGGGTTCACAGTGGCTTTAGAAATCTGTGTGCACAGTATAAGTGTAGCTGACTTCATTCTGCAACCTTGTTTAGATGGTGTTTAAAGTTGCAGTGTTTCATTTTTGTTTTGTTCAAATACTACACTGCTAAAATGCTTTTCTAGCTTAGATTTTTTGTTTTGTTTTCAGACAAAATATTTACAAACATTTGTAAATATTATTGTCTTGTTTTCAAAATAAACAAGTCAAAATTAAGTGAGTTATTACAAGAAAAATAATCTGCCATTGTGGTAAGCAAAACTATGCTATTTCAAACAGAAAACAATACTGCTCCTTGGCAGATTGTTTCAGGCAAAAACTTACATAATTTGGACTTTTTTTCTGAAAACAAGACAATAATTTTTACTTGTCTAGAAAATCCTTCTTGATTTGCGAATTTTTAGATACTTTGTCTGGAAACGAGAAAATATCGAAGCTAGAAAAGCCTTTTTTGCAGTGTCTTTCAGTGAAAATCAGAGACAACTATAATCAGCTAAAAAGAATACTAAAAAGTATTATTAGCATACTTCTTGTACACTACTGTCTACTTTTTATTAAATCACGAAAATACTAACAATAGCACACTTGACACTGAATACTTGGTATAAAGAAAAAGTAAATTTTACGCTTTTTTGCGCTATTTTTAGCTTACGGCTTCAAGTATTCTCGGCTTGTGGCTGTTTTTTAAGTAGCATATTAAACTTTTTCACATATATTGGCTACTTTTAGGTAGTACTAAAGCATTTGGTTTATAGTAAGAAGACTTAGTGTGGATTGCAGCTTTTGTCTCTATGGCACTAACATTTGTTTGAGCATCCTGACTAGCGCAACAAATTGGCTTAAATAACGCGTTTAGGGTGGTGCTATCTGCTTATTGACCAAATCCAAAGAATGTTTTCAAAACTTTTAAACTTAAATCTACCCAAAACATTTTAAACCTTCAACTTTTGTAATTCAGATTAGTGATGATAGTGCTGCAGAGATTCCACATTTCAGCTTAAAACAAAGTTTGGTGAGTCGATAATCAAAATAAACAAATAAACTTGTTTGAAGGATTGCCTTTCAAGTTGTTTGTGAAAACACATAAAGTAGACATCTACACATGTCTCTAATCAGCAAGCGCACGTTTTCAATAACAAAACATTACTCAGTGGTAAGATGTGGCTACTTCTAAGTTTTAAATAATCTTTTGATCTCCTACAAAATCTCATTCGCTTACTTTTTTCATAACTTTTCTGCTTTAGAAACAAATACATCCTAGTCTTCCGTAAATGCTGAGCCACTATATATTTAAAAGTTCACCCATATATTTACAAACCAGATTTCTGAGGTCATTGCTGTGGTTGTCACCCCGGTGTCAAAGGTGACAATCAAATCTCACAGGAATCTGTCCACAGACAATGGCACAGTGTGGAAAACACCCAGCCTGTGTCCTGTGCGGCACGCAGTGA
Organism: Enteromius radiatus; assembly: GCA_032357445.1. Classification (NCBI taxonomy): domain Eukaryota; kingdom Metazoa; phylum Chordata; class Actinopteri; order Cypriniformes; family Cyprinidae; genus Enteromius; species Enteromius radiatus. The sequence continues at coordinate 16,841,854 of JAUCMS010000145.1, read as the reverse complement.
ATTTAGCCCCTAATGAATAACACCAAAACACTAGCGAGTGAACAATGCCACAGTTGTGCTAATCGCAGTGCTAGCAAAGACGAAATGTATGCAGACCTTCTCCACATATGGGGTATAAAGCATATGCTGTTAGTAAGCATCTTTAATTAGAAACAGCATTACCGAATGACAACAAAGAACTGTGGGAAATACAGACTTTAAGCAGTCAGTGAAATCAAAGCTGACCCTTTTTACATTCTTAAAATTAGTTTCTGGTTTTATGTGAATGATTCATCACTGCAATGTATTCAAAACTAAAAGGAAATTTTGCCTTTATAATTTATTATTAAAATACAATGAATCACAAGCTTAGTTGGCTGGTCCACTAAGTGGAAGTGGTTTGGATGCAAAACTGAAATAGCCTTTGTTTACATAAACTATATATATGAGTGTGTACAGTTCGTATTTATTATACATGTATATATTTTTCAATTTGTTTATATTTATATTATATAATATAAATTATATGAATATAAATATACAGTATATGTGTTAATATACATGTACATATTTTCAAGATATATACTGCATGTGTGTGTGTGTGATTACATATACATAGCAAATATACAGTGTACACACAAATATTACAACTGCAACAAGCAATATGGCAGAATACGTCCCACCTTCTACACAAAAGAGCCAATCAGTAACTGCTAAAGTCATTGCATCACTGCAGCTGCCATCAGAAGATCAGACTGTTACAGACAGGGTTGCCAAGTCTGTGGTTTTACCACAGAATCGGGCTACTTTTACACTGTTAATGCGGTTTGCTTTTGAAGTCTATTGGTTAAAGCAATTTCGATGAAGCTGACCCCCGATGAAGAGGGAAACCATGGAAAAAGCATGATTGGGCTAGTTTTAATTAGCATTTGTACTGGTTTTGTTTAAATAATATTGCATAATATTTACTGAAATAATTTGAAACAAGGTAAAATGCAAAAAATAGTAATTCTATTATGTAGCTGTTAAAAATAAATAAAGAATATAAGACATAAAAAGAGAAGTTAACACAGCAACCTGCAGGGAACTTGAAATCTAATCCGAATGCAATTACTTCAAACTGTGGAAAATAGACAGGGAATAATATGGAAAAGAGGAAGGACTAGAAACGCCTTCAGCTCTTACAAAGCAATGAGACAAGGTTCATTGAAATGTGTATTTTACAAGCTAAATGAATAATTGTCCTCAATTGGAAAAATATCAGGAATGTGGATTTAAAAAATGAAATTAAAGACGTCAGTGGAAAAGATCACATATATTGTCAAACAGAAACTAAATGTTTTTGAAGATTATTTTTTAAGGTACAATGTTAATGTTGGTAGCCTGCTACAACAAGCTCTAAGGGAGTAGAGTAAAATCATGATCTTCTTTACAGACCTGGGAAATACTTTACTTTTTTAGTTATCTTTAATATGTTAATTTTTTTTCTTTTTTTTACTTATATCTATATCTATATCTCTTTCTTTCTCTTTCTTCCCTTGTTGGGGATGGGGTGATGGGAGGGAGAATAAGGTGTAAAATGTTAGCTGTGTTTACTGTGTTTATTGTTATTTACTGTAATCTGCTGTAATATGCAAACTGAAAAAATGAATAGATAAACATGAAAAAAAAGAAACACCATCAGCAAGACTTAAACACATTTCCAGCATGAGCACCACAACTCAATGCCTAACCGCTTTATCCTTTGCTGCAAATGCAAGTGTGTCTACTCACCTAGGTCTTTATCTTTAATTTCCACACTGCTAACTGCAGACGGAAGACTTGAAATTTTCTCTTCATCTGAGTCCGTATGGAGGATAGTACTTGACTACAGTGAGAAAGAGAGACTTTCTCATTAAATTACATTATCAAGCACAGAATGTTCTTCAGCACAGGTGAGTCAGTCCTTTTTCTAGAAAATGGCTTAAGACAGAACACAAGACTTTGCTAATCAGTTTAGTACATGGCTCCGGCCAGCAGAATATACATGAAAGAGACTCTGTGGAATGGATGCGAGGGAAAGGTCTGCAGATAATTAAGCACCAAGCTAATTCAGTAACATCAAGTTATGCTGTTACTCTCTTGCTGTGTCCATCACATTGACAATTGTGCACACAGATAGCAGAATCTGGCATTGTGTCAGTAGAGTGATTTACCCTGCAAGAGTCCAGCCTCTCGCTCCTCAGGATGGATGAGGAGCTCTGGGATTCAGGCTCGTAATAAGAGGAGCCGCTCACTTCTTCTATAATCTACAAATGAGACATACAAAAACCAGTCAGGTTAGTTATTTGTTCAAGTGCACCTATTATGGGTATTTTAAAGAATTAGCTTTCATGCAGTGTGTAACACAGCTCTAAGTGAATGAAAACATCCTGCAAAGTTTTAAATCTGAAAAGTTATTATCTCTCAAAAGAAAGAGTTGACTCTGAATTATTGAAACAGGTCAATTTTAAAACAAATGTCAAGCTGTTTAATGTTGAGGTCAACATGAAACATTAGCATATTGTCCACCAACTTGTTGATCTTTTTGCATTGGTCTTAATGAAAATGCAATTTCATTCTTTGCCACTAGGTTCTGCTTTTGGAGCAGTAAAATGGAAGTTTCCCCGGTAATGATACTGTACACAAAACAGCACTGAGCTCACAGACACTGCTTTATCAGGCATTGTAAACAATAATGCATGCATGCATTTTTCATTTTTAAAAATGTTTTGAGCTCACATTCATTTGCATTGTTTTTGAATGCAATGGGCAAATCTCAATATCCAATCAACAATCGATGCATAGAACCAAGTCCTGTCTTACATTTTGTCTTTTTCAGTAATTCATTACACTAATGTAGATCACTATAAGTAATAAAGTCACTTCTTGTGTTTCACTGAAACTAAGTTAAATTTTAGTCTGTGTTTAGACTTGTCCAGACCTTCCTCCACTCTTCAGCCTGTGTGCTGCTCTGGAAGCCCAAGATAACTGTCTCGGCATCGGCCACCACCTTCAGTTTGTGCTGCATCTTCTTGCCATGCTTGTAAACCACGTAACAACCCATGAGGTTTAGCTCCAGCAGAGGTTGTAGGTCTTTAGCGCACTTATAACACTACCAGGGGAGAATTAAGCATATATTATACACTGTAACTAATAAATATGTTTATTAGGGAAACAATATACTTTAAAAAATACGTAAATGTGAAGTGAAAGTAATGTAATGTTTTTAGACACTTAACTGCAAATTAAATGAAAAATATGTTAAAATATAGTTAAAGTGTACTGCTGAATGTACTGAAAAGCATCTATGGCAAATTGTATGCCATGTATTTAAATATATTTGTAATTATACATTTGTAAGCATTAAGTTTAACTTTAATAACTCTACAGTTACATTTATAATCTTATAAATAGTTTTAATTTTACATCATTACAAAAGTGTACTTTTAAAAGAAAGTGTTTTTAAAAGAAACACTTTGAAAGTGTATGTTTAAGTACACTGAAGTAGATTTTTCTTTTTTTTATTATATTATCTGAAAGTAGTTAGAAACATAGTTTTAATTTTTTAAGTAAACTACAAATGCCCATTCAGTACAATTGAGCACACTGTAACAAGCACAGAAAATACTTGAATTTAGGACTCTTATTCAGATTTAGAATTGTCAAATCTCATTCATCTAATTACTATGAATGGACAAAGCTATCAGAAGCTAGGAATTATGGTTTATTAACTTATGGCCTTTATTAACCCCCTGGAGCCATGTTTTATTTATATGATGGATGGATTAACTTTTTTGAGCTTCAAAATCTCCACCCATGCACTGCCAATATAAAGCTTTAAAGAGCCAGGACATTTAATATAAATCAAACTGAACTCATCTGAAAGAAGAAAGTCAAATACACCTTGAATGGCCTGAGGGTGAGTAAATCATGGGATCTTTTAGATTTTTGGGTAATTATTGCTTTAAAGGTGCCATAGAATGGAAAACTGAATTTACCTTGCCATGGTAGAATAATAACGGTTCAGTACATGGATATAACTGTAAATCAAGTGTTTGCAAAAGACGACTGAAAAAAGGTCAAATTCCAACACAACACAGACTGTTTTGTAACAGTCTAGAGGAGTAAAAAGTTATGCTCACCACATTTGCATATACCCGTGCTACTGAAATGAGCAACGCTGAGAAACAGCCAATCAGAGCAGACCTCCTCATTACTATTCATGAACCTTCCAGATAAGGCAAAAACAGACTGTTTCATTCTAGGGTCAAATTCTAAGGTTGTAAATGGACCTGTGAAACCATTTCTGGGCATTTTTTTCCCTTACCTAAGCTACATACCTTTTATGTACATATCAGACAAAAATTTAAAATATTCTCTCAATGCATTCCTTGGCACCTTTAAATCATTCAAATATTCAATTTGTCTCATGTATACTTTAGATGAAGACAGACAAATAAAGACTATAGCATTATAAAAAACACTCCACGGTAGCTCGATTTTAACTGAACATATAAACATACTACCAAAAAGCACATGAATGTGCAGACCAGTGGTGGCGAACTCCAGTCCTGGAGAGCCACAGCCCTGCAGACTTCAGCTCCAACCCTAATCAAAACTCACCTCCCTGTAGCTTCATAGTAACCATTCAGACCTTGATCTGCTTGTTCAGGTGTGTTCGATTAGGGTTAAAGCAAAACTCTGCAGAGCTGAGGCTCTCCAGGACTGACGTTCACCACCCCTGGTGTAGACAGAAAGTAAGGCATTTTGGAATAAAGCCATATGAAACCAAATTGAGGCTCTTACCAATAGTGAGTTGTGCTTAATAATGAAGAGATGGCGTGTCCACTGACCCAACCACTTCTTCTTCCAGAGGTATCCACAAATGCGTGACTCTGGCATGGGTCTTAAACACGGTTGAGAGGAGCTCCACTGGATGTAGTGAGCTTTGTCCTTTACAAACTCCTCATCATCCTCTTCGCCATACGACTCGTAGTGACTGCTGTCTGAGTCCACTTTATCTGAGGCAAGGATTTGTATTTTAGAATTGCATATGGATGTCAGTTGTTTTATTAAACTACTGAATTGTCTCATGTCCCATAAAAGAAAGTAAATTAGGAAAATTTAGAATGGCATAAGTTGAGTAAATTACAGAATTAGGTATCCCTTTAAAATCAGCTGCTAAGGATATTGCACGCTTTGTATGAATTGTTTGTCCAAAATTTGCATGTTGAAAAATAAATTCGACCTTGCATTGTGTCAATAATGTTTACACAGTGCCTCTGAAGCTTTATTCTGTCATTAAAAAGTTCGAACCAGGTTCGCTTTTCTGTGTTTTCAGATCCGCATACGAATTTCAGACTCATTATGCAAGAACCTTTACACTGACCTGTAGACTGACTGGCTAGGACAAATGGTTCTGCCTCCTCATAATGGTCCTCGTCCTCTAAACAGGGGGGATTTGGGGGAACAGCAGGATTCATAGACTGAAAACACACACACATACACAGCAGCATATTAGATGTATATTTAAAGTGAGGACTCATTCTCATTTGCTAATCAAGGCTACATAAAAAAAAAATTAAAAAAAATCTGTAATACTGTAATGAAAGGGACAGAAGAGGGTGGATCGAAATGCAAGCTTTTATTAATAGACATGGTTAAACACAGGCAGGGTCAAATCAATGGCAGACAGAAGCAACGGAGACAGGCTAAATCAGAGCCGAGAAACCAGGAAGAGATCGAGGCAGGCAGCAAACAATTGTTAACCAGAGAAACAGTTCAAAAATCACAAAGAGGAGAATCAAGACAGGGAAAACCGCTCAGAAATGAAACACTAGGGAATTCAAGACCTCGCGAAGTGTGGGTGTTTGGTTCTGGCTTATATGCAGGTGGGAAGGGGTGTGGTGACGATGAATAGCTGCTGGTGAGTGAGTGCAAATTACAGACAGGTGTGAGTGAGTTATGTATGATGGGAAATTAAGTCCAAGGTGTGGTGGAGATATAGATGGAGTGCCCTCTGGAGGAGCAATGAGGAACTCCATCCTAACAAATGCGGTAAGATATTATTTTAATGTAACATAACTGTTCTATTTGAATATATTTTAAAATGTAATTTATTCCTGTGATGTAAAGCTGAATTTTCACCATCAATAATCCAGTCTTCATTGTAACATGATCATTCAGAAATCATTCAAAACAGTTGTGCTGCCTCATATTTTGGTGTAAATTAGAGGTTGACCGATAATCGGCACTGATGTATGATTCCCAGAACTATCAGTTATCGGGAACAATCTGTATCGCTATGATACACTGCGAGAGCCAACATATCTATGTCAGGAGTGGCCTCTAGAGGTGAAAATCACTGAAAACATGTGCATTTGTTCTGAAGAGTGATTCTGTGCGCTGCACAGAGCGCACCGCCTTGAGAGAACGGACAGTGCTGACAATTTAGATGCGCGTTTAAAAAACAGATGGGAAAAGGTACAGTATGTTTACATTACACCCCAGTACATTTTTTCATGTCAGTAATTAAGTAATTAATTTGTTTACTAGATACTGCATTGGAGAAAGAACACCAGTACTGTATGTATGTACCTCAAGTGGTTAAATTAATGAACTGGAAAAATCTAGGCTAGAGCTGCACAATTAATCGTTAAAAGATCGACCCCCAGAAGAGTCTTTTTTTCTTTTCTTTTGCTTTATTTTAAGTTTTATTCATTAATAATACTTCGCCAGATGGCATACAATAGAAAACAGCAAGACTTGTCTCCGTTGGCTTCTCCGATTAAGAAGAAATCAAAGTCGCCG
>JAUCMS010000145.1:16817245-16828044 GCA_032357445.1 Enteromius radiatus | reverse complement strand
ATAGAGAACTATAGACCAATCTCTCTCCTTCCTTTCATAGCCAAAACACTTGAACGAGTCGTTTCCAACCAAGTATCGCTTTTTCTCTCACAACACAGTTTATTGGACGCAAACCAATCAGGGTTCAGGAGGGGCCACTCAACTGAAACTGCACTATTTTCAGTCACTGAAGCCTTGCGGGTTGCCATTACGGTATTTACAATACCATTACATCCCTAAAAAACACCCACATCTCGGTTAGATTTTTAAACGTGCATTACGTGCTCATGTTTATTCCATGTATATAGGCCTTTGGGAAAATCGGTCGATTTTTATATAGTGGCAGGTCGCCACAAATAAATAAATGTTTGGGAAACACATCCCACAGCACAATAACCTGAGACCAACTTCAATACTCATTATTATATGCGTTTGTAGCCTGCGACACTAACCAGACCGCTAAACAAACACAGACTGGAAGTTAACTTCAGGCGCGTGCACCCCGATGAAACCATCTATAACTGCTTCTGTCTTGTGTTTTCATAGCGTTTCTTTCTCCAGCACTGCTCTTCCCTTTCATTCTTCCTGTCCTTGTTGTTTATATGTGGTTTCCTACTTGAAAAACCTTGGTTACGAGGCAGGATCTGACCTCTGACCCTGTGCCCTGCTCAACCCTTGGGTGAGATGAGGGGGCAAGACCGCAGTGAAGCTGGGAGATGCTCATCAGGTTCCCACAACACAAGCCCTACTTCAAGCCAGTGCTCTGGACCGCATAACCGCTAGTGTGCAGCCGGCCCATCTGCCCTGTTATTTTGGCCATAGAGCTGGTGTCTCTTAAAATACACATCACAGTGCAAGTACACACTGTAGTGTGGCTCAGAGTATACATTACAACACCATCAAACACTAGTGTACTCTGAAGTACACATCACGGCGCATGACGTCTTTAGGGTATTCATTACATTGTACATCTATATGCTTTACAAATGTCAAACGTACAGAGGCACACCACAGTCAGTAGTTGGGACTGTCCCGGGCCCCTGCCCACTAAAGTACTCAAAAAATACAGGGTACTTATTGGGCCCGGGGAAAGCATTACAATTTAGTTCCAGGCACCATTAATTTTACCAGCCCACAACAGACTCATTAGAGATCTTTAGAGTGAATATGAGCCAGAGTTTCCTGCTAAATGGTAGGTGAATCAAGAAAAATCGACCCAACGTAGATACTCCTATAAAAATACATTAGTAATTTTAATATTTAAAAGAAAATACTTTATTTACCATGGATTCATGAAATTGACTAAAAAGTCAAAAAGTATCCGTAAAAATATGAAGTGGCATCACATTGATAATAATAATGTGACACAAATACTTATTAATTAAAGTCTGTTTTCTTTTTTTAAACCATGTATTTCAAAGCAATTCCTGATAAAGTTAATCGTAAACAGGAATTTTATTTACTCACCACAACCCATTTTTATTCACATTTGGCACTTTTTGAAAATGTCAATCTTTAGACCCTTTGTACAGAAATTCAAAATAAAACCCCTAAAATACCGAAACTGATACAAATTAGTGCAATCTTCCTCACAAAGCAAAAACACTTGGAACACAACACAATCCCCTGCTCTTCTTCACCTTTTCACATCATAATTTGGATGGTGTCCTGCTGCTAAGTTTTTTTCAACATGTTTTTCCACCTTGAATCACTAAAGGGGAAACCGCTGGAATGTTATTTTTGATATCTTGTTGTTGTCATGCAACTCATTCATACACTAAGACCTTGACGCAGTGTTGTTTGCACTCTTACTGGGTAGATTTTCATTATAATGCATTTCTGGAATTCTCTGCTGTGATTCAAACACCAACATGCTCATAAAACAGCCTTTAATGCCGGAGAATGTCAGCAGGTGTCCATTCACACAATCCTGGCTTATGCCACTCTGTTGTTTTGCAAAGCTACTTATACATAGAAAAGTATCTGAGCTTCCTCAGGCTGATAAAAGACACAAGCTTATGACAAATACCACTAATACCATTTCCGCAATTATACAATAACTCTTTCATTTATTAAGGCCCCTGGTCAGATCTGGCGAGAGTTCAGAGTCACGATGAAACTACATAAACATTGATTTTGCATTATAAATATATCCAGCCCTGCATGCTGATTAGTCCATAATTGTTCTATTAAATACTATAGTAAATGAATGATGCAAGTAAAATTGTTTACATTACTTGAAATAAATTGGAAACACTTGAAGTACTAGAACTACTAAAACTAAAAAAAAAAAAAAAATGTAAATAGGCAACATAAAAAACTAATGAAAATGACAAAAGCACAAAATTACCAAAACTTAACTAAAAATGAAAAAAGTTGAAGTTCTAGAACTACTAAGACTGAAATAAAAAAATAATTAAATAAAGGCTAATTTAAATATGAATAAATACTGTAATAGTACATACATAATATTTAAATAACACTGAAAGTAAAAAATTCAATATAAATCATCATTCCAAGCCCACTACATGAATGTAACTTTATTTATTTTTGAGTAAAATTAAATATTCAATGAGTAAAATATGTAGGGCTATGTGACGTGATGTGACAGTTATTACATTCTGATGGAAGATTACAAAGACAAACATTTTTCCTTTGGAAAACTGTCTACGAACAGATGAATGCTGAGTGATAAGACTAGGAATGTGTATTATGTAAACAGGGTCCATACCAACTCAAATAATTTTCACTTGTATGTAAATGGGCTTTCATACAAAACAAAAATCTCTCTTCTTTGACAAGCCAAGTACTTAAAAGCTGTAATATTCTATTTCGAGCTGATAACATGTCAATAAAGCTTTCATTAAGTATTATGATGTGGTGATGGCAGGAGGGCTGGACTCACCCCGGGCTGCAGGCACTCAGTAGAGGCGACTGAAAGACTTTCCTCCGTCGAATGTGCCTCAGCAGTGGTGCTTTCCCTGAGATCACTGGGGCCTCCAGAGGGACAGTTCATAATCATGTACTCCGCATCTTCTGCTAAACAGAAAAAACACATAATCATCTTTTATTTACCCACAAAAGAGCCCAAACCCCAAAGTGAAGCAATAAACTGTGGTATGAAGAGGTTAGCCATTCATAACAGGGGCATTTTCATATAAAACTCTTTTCAGTAATGTAGATGGTAAAGTTGATCTTTTTTATATGTCAGAGTTATATGAGAGTAGCGGTCTTTGAATCAAACATCTGTCCTTCTCAAACTCTCTGTGACCCTGCACTGACTCTATGTATCCTATAAACACTCTTGGTTCAGGCATGTATATACTTTATTAATATTTACATGCATTTACATGAATATATGTATATTCATATAAATTACATTATTTATAATTATATTTAATATATGAACAATTTTTTTCTGAAATTTGTACATGCATTTTTTTTGTATTTACATAATAAATATGCACAACACACACACACATATTATGCAAACAAAATTTTTTATTTTGAATGCAATTAATCCTTTGACTAGCACTAATTTTAATGTTATTTATTTACACTACCTTTCTTGATCTTATATGTACATTTATACATATATACTTATATGTATAAGGTCAAATTCTCACTAATAACAAACCATTAACTACAGTACAACTTTTTCCTCAATAAAATTGCTGCTTATTAATAGTTTGTAAGGTATTCGTTTATGTTTAGGAACTGGGTAGGATTAGAGATGTACAGTCATACAGAATATGCACTTTAAGTACTAATAAATAGCCAATATATTAACAATAGACATGCTAATAAGCAGTTAATAGTGAGAATTGGTCCGAGAATTGGCACTGTTACTCAGCGAAGACTACACCGATATAAACTCAGATTAAACTTAACAAATGTGACAGTAAAGGCATTTATGTGGTGGATTCTTATTTCTAATAAATGACTAATAAATGAAAGTTCTTTTGTACTTTCTATCCCTCAAGGAAATCCTGAAAAAATGAGCTTCTGCAGTTTCTGCAAAAAAATCTATTTATATTTCATTATTTATGACTGTATACTAGAGTAGTCTTGCTGAAAATTCTGCTTTTCACCACAGAAATAAACTACATTTCAGTATATATGTAAATAGAAAACAGTTGTTTTACATTGTAATAATATTTCATAATATTAGTTTTTACAGGATGTTTGAATCTAATAAATAGTGAGCTAACTTCAAAAACATCCCAAAAATCTCAGCAAACCTACCTTTTCAACAGTAGTGCAAATTTTCACACACAATTTACAAATTGGCTTTATATAATAAAGCGTCACCTGGTGCGTCCTTGTTGTCCTGTAATTTATATAGCAGCTCTGAGATGGATTTTTTCTTGGCCTGAGCAATATAACTGAGATTCTCACTGTCCAGCACCAGCAAGAAGGCCTGCAGGTCTGAAACCAGCCGAGCCAGCACTGCAAAATCACACAAAACAGATATATGTATCAACACACACATAATTAAATCATTTTATTTTGCACATTTATAATTCTTGATTTTTCTTTCTTTTCTTTGCACATCCCATATTGTCTCTCAAGCTCTTCACTGAGACTTAGAATGTGATTATTTCAATTGTATGTAATATTTTGATAAATATATGACAGATTTAAAAAAAGTCTCTGCAACTTTTGAAAAAAAAAAAAAAACATATAAGGTCACAATTAAAAGTTTCTAAAAAACAAATCTATATTCATTTAACAAAAAGTGAAAAAATTTAAATCTTACCTACAAGTGCTATAAACATTCAAATATGTCTAAACACAGAAATAGCTGTATTATTAAGTTGAATGTTGAACTTGAATGCAGTCAAAAACTAGGAATACAGCCTGTAATAGCTACCGCTCAGTGTTTCCAGCACCGATCTGTGTTCGATTTATTAAACAACAAAAGTAAACATCCATGCTGATTGAATTAGGTGAGGCTGCTGATATTATGACTGAAGCAGAGGACTCCTAAACTGCTGATTTATTTACTCTCTCAGCTGAGTAAGTGCTGCTCCATGCTGCTTGCATTATTTATACTAAAGTGGCTTCATAACAAGGTTAAAGTGAATTCCTGCCGCCACAGTCATTCATCACATTTGACTCATATCCACATAAACCTCAACACACGCTTTACCTTTACTGCGTGCTTCAAGAGTCATTTAAATATTGAATCAAACACATTTCTACCATTGTAGCAAATGCCTGCAGATTTTTAATCCTGCTGTGACATTCCCTGACTTAAGGAGGAAAAGTGGCCTCTACCTGTTTTATAATGGTTTAAAGTAAGGTCTGCTCTCTGTCTTGCCTTTATTATGTTGGCTACAGACAAACAGGCCACTGTTCAAGCCTTTACCAGGGTAAACATACAGAGACTCCACACACTGTGTATATTACACACACACACACACACACACTCACACATCAGTGGGCCTTTGTGCTGCAGTCAATCCACTCTCCCGCTTTCTCCCACATCATTTGACACTCTCTCCCAGAAGCTTCTCAAAGTTCTTGCTGTTTGCTCAGACGAGTATCAATATTATTATTGTTCAAACGTACGTTAGTGATGTGAACAAACACCAAGTCTAGTCATTTAAGTTCAGCACATATCTAACTTTTTGCTCTGTCAGTTATATCTAGAGACTATCAATCAAACACTAAAATAGTTAATTATAGAAATAATTTTCACTCAGAATTTGCCTGTAAACTTACTTACTGTAAAAGTATGACATACTTTTTGTGTCTTGCATACATTATAATTTTCTCTTATATGTAATAAGAAGTGCGTTTTCGTTTAAGTGCAGTTAAAGAGAGATGCTTTTATGCCTGATGCTCTTTTAAAAAGAACACTTTGTAATAATGTCAAATTAAAAGTGCTGTCACTTTAAATTGGATTTTTTAAATTAAATGGGTTGTCAATGCATATAAAATGCTCAATCATAATTTTAACTTGTGTGTTATTTTAATTGTAACTTAAGTGTGTTATAATTATAAATATATTTAAATATATGACTTACAGTACATGTTTAATAAACAATTATTAATTTACCATAAAGGATTGTACTTTTAGCAGTTACATAATTCAAAGTAATTATAAAAATGACATATAGTAAGGATGCATATAGTAAAAGTACATATAGCAGGCATATAGTAAAGAAATCCTAATTAAATTAGTCCATAAAGCAAGTTCAACTAATTGCATAAAACTAAGTACTCTTCTACTATTCTTGTAAAATATGCTAAAGTGCACTTTTTTTTACATGGGTATCCTCAGATGAATCCATTTTTTTAAATCATAATGTCAGACATTACTAGTCTGTCATAATATGTCAATAAGATCTCACTTTGATGACCTCTACACAGGCCAGCTGTTGTGATAGAGCTGAATGGACCTTTGAAAAGATCTCTGTAGGGAAGCACATAAAGACCTGCATGACTGAAACACATGGGCACTGTTATTTCACTACTCCTTTAAAAATGGTTTTCAGTCCTTGTCTGTTAGCGCTGAGGCCATCTACAGTACAAACTAGCATAGTAAATGGCTAAAGAACAAACTTATTTACAGTTTAACAATTGTGTTTTGTCTAGGAAAAATACTGAGCACAAAATTGCTAATTCACAAATTGTAAAAATTCACCAGGTTCGGTTTTCTGCGTTTTTGCATCCTTAGAAAGCATTTTCACAAGAAAGGATGACAAATTCGGAAAGTACAAAAAAGGCATGTGAAAATTTTGGGTTTAAATCCAAGAGCTTTCTGACCCTTTCTATCCCTTTAAGAGAGCAATGTTGAAAACCATCACAGAAATTTTAATGGTTTCCACTACAAATACCATTACAAACTATATTAAAACCTGTATTATAAAGAAAATGGTTTCTTGTAGAGTGTTTTATGACATATTCCATTAGGATTTAGTGGTTTTAAAGAGCAGGTAATATGGGTTTTCCAAAAAAAAATCTTCTACCTGTATACATCACTAGGTAACATATCTGCATAATCCCCACCTGCCCGTTAAACATGAACAAAGTCTGATCTGCCCACAAACAATTCCGCTATAGTCAGTGTTTCCCTGGTAATGCTTTATACAAAGCAGTGCTCCGCTTGCAAACACTGATTTATCAGACATTACTTGCAAGATGAAATGAAAATGACATCCAAAATTTCCTAAAGACAGTCAGTTTCCTTCAGAAATACAGTGATATAAACATTTTGACACAATATTAGGACACTTTAAAATACCATATTACCTGCTCTTTAACAAGTCACCAACAGAAGGGGATTAATTACCAGTAGAGTCCAACAGACACTTTCAGTTTCAAAACCAGAACAATTCCCATTATAACCAAACCAAAATAGAAATTCAGTGATGGTTTTTATATTTTATTTTCAGCAGGGACAATAGCAGGCTAATTGGCTAATAATTTGCTAAGCTAACAAACTAATCAGATAATGTTATGCTATGGTAGCAAGTCTTTTACAGACAAAAGGGCCAAAGAGAGAAGAAAACTGTAAACGTGGCTCCTTATCCGAGAGTGAGCTTTTATCATGTGCCAGCGAAAGGATCAGAGGATCCAAGTGGAGCTGTTTCAAAGGATGTGTCTCTTTGACTGTTCTTTTACAAAAATATTACATAAATAAAAGTGTATCTCATTCATTTTATCTCAGTCATATTTTAACACACAGGAGAACTTCTCATAAAGAATTTACCTTTGAGGATCATTCAGAACAAGTTTGGTAATTTAAAACCCCAATGCACTGCAATACTATAAACTTCTGAGCTCAACTCAACTTATAAACTTCTGAGCTCAACTCATCTGGTCTGTGCAAACCACTGCTCTTGGTTCACACTGTCTGTTTTTCCAAATAGGGTACCAGAGCTGAGCATCTCAATTGTGTCTATTCTGAACTCAGTCCCATGTCTGCAGGGTGCAGCGGTGGTTTAGGGCTCCAGATGTGGCTTCATCTCCTGGGAGTAAACATCTGAATTCCCATGGGTTTATACGGGGTCATGGGTGAGGACTAGTAGACATCTGACAATGCCTCAGCAGCGCTGCTCAAATGTCAAGAACTGTAAAAAGAGCCATGAGAAGGCAGTAAACCCACCACAACTCATGTAGCTTTCTCACACCAAAAAAACAAAAGGTATGTATATAATATATATTATAGAGATCTATGTCCACTGCCTTCGGAAACACTGATATATTACTATAGGCAGGCCCACATTGAAAATATTGACTTCTTGCAGTCAGAAAACTTTGTACGTAATGGTCATTTCCATTCTGTGAAGGTGTAAGATAAAGAAAAGTTATTAGATAAAGAAAAAAAATATCAAGCTTGACATGAAATGTGATTACCATCATGTAAAAAAAAACGTGTTTTCCACATTAATTAAATTTAATTAATTGAATAATGTATGGTTATGTGTTTTACAAATGTCTTCAATTATTAATTCAGAAATCTAAATGTTTTGTGTAGTCACAACATATTTTACAAATTGTAAAATACTTTTTGACCTTCTTAGTGTACAAAAGTTTTAAAGTAGACTGAATAATTCATTCTACTGAAGGAATTTAAAATCACTGAAGTAGTGTACATAATGTCATGCATTAGATTATTTTATGCATTATTTTATTTACAGTGCAGTCAGAATTTTCTTTTCAATAAATCTACAGACATTTCTAAAATTTTGGTTTCACTTTTTCAAAATGTGGTAGATTAATGAGAAAAAATGAGTAAAAATTTTTTTTATCAAGCTGCCACATAAATATGAAAAAAGTGAAGGGGGTCTGAATACTTTCTAAATGTACTGTAACATTTATTTATTTATTCGAATAAACAGATCCAGAAAAAAATGCTATCTGGCAGCTCTTTTGAATTTACAATATAGCTAAATGTATATTACCCAGTAACTTTGGATTTTGCAAAGACAAATGACCAACAACAACAAATAAATGCAAATAAAAGATGTGAGTGAAGCTACAGCTCACAGTTAAACATTATACATAATGCCTAAAAGCTGTTTTTCTTCAGGAAACTGGGGCTGTAAAGGAGATGACAAATATCACTTACATACAGTAGCACCTATTCCAGAGAGCTTCCTGTAAAAAAAGAAATTTCTGTTTTCATTTATCGAACACACTGACCTTCAGACGTGACAGAGTTGGCGATGGAGTGCTAACAGGAAAGTCATTAAGCAAACAGAGCTCCAGCCAGATGTCAATGGCTGACTGTGATGTAGGCTCTCTGTCCTTCAGATTGTCATTCTCAAGGTCTCAGTCCTCACACTACCCTTTTCTTCTCCAAACTCCACCATCTCTCACTGCCACACTGTATTGCCAACTTTAGACCAGATGTTCAAAGCAAGCCTTCATCATGCTTCAGCGTATGTGAGAATCTATAAAAACACTTTCACAAGTTATTGTGATATTTTCACATTTTGGTTAAATAACATTTGATTCCTTTGACATTCCAATCTGTCTCGTAGATTTGAGCCAATAACAACTGTCCGCTAAGAAGTCACCCCACCCATTCTCGCTTGGTGCAGGAACTGTGAAATGTGTAGAGGATAAATATTGAGCATTGTCATAACAACGTCTCAAAGGTCAAAGAATCCAGCTACTGGCTTCCGGTGAGATCAAACACACACAAACCCTTATCCTTTATCGCTCTGAGGTTTTAAGTGAACCTTTACTTCTGAAGTCTACATTCAAAAAATAAAAGTATTGATGGTTCCATAAGAAGCTTTAACATTCACCTTTCCACTGCACAAAAAGTTGTTTACAGTCAAAAAAGTGTTTTCAGACATTGCACAAAAAGTTGTTTACAGTCAAAAAAGGGTTTTCAGACATTTTAAAATTGTTCTTTTCAGAACTATTAACTAAGGTTCTTGAGGAACCAAAAATTGTTCTTCTATGGCATCAAAAGCCTTTTAAGAACCTTTATTTTTAAAAGTGAACAACACTTATTTTACCCTAATTAGCATGTGACTGCACCTTGGTACTACTGTGCACAACCTGAAGAGGAAAAAAAATGGGTCAAAATGCAAATTCAGGATATCATTAGGATATCAAGAAAAGATCATGTTCCATGAAGATACTTTGTATCTCTGACATATATTGTCCGATCCTAACAAACCATACTGCAATGGAAACCTTATTTATTCAGCTTTCAGATAATGTATAAAATCTCATTTTCAAAAAAATAAATTCTTATGACTGTTTTTGTGGTCCAGGGTCACCATGATAATTTCACGAGTTTGCGCTTCCTTATGATAACAATTTAGGCGTATTTGGCGTGCTGTCCAGAGGGCGAGGCTAGAGGTTGGCGAACACCGAGCCCTAGTTGTTTGAACCCTAGCGAGGGCTGAGCTCGGCGTTCAGCTCGAATTCCACTGCCCCCCCCCCCCCCTCCCGTAGGAAGATGCGAATGGACGAGGCAAAATTTGATTGATTAGGAATGCGATTCCAGCCGAGGCTAATCATGCGTACGCACTCCTCCCGAAACTTTGTTTATCAACATCACTTGGTGCTCAAAAAATGTCTTAATTATCAATGTTGAAATCAGTTGTGCTGCTTAATATTTTGATGCAAACTGATATTAATCAATGGAAATATTCTTAACAAATGAAAAATAAAGTTCAAAAGCACTTCTTTATAATGCTTTCTAACATTACTGTACTTTCTGTCACTTTAAATCAAGATTAAATTAAATGTAATAATCAATAAATAAATAATAATTAGTGCTGGGCAATGATTAATCGCGATTAATCGCATCCAAAATAATAGTTTTTCTTTACATAATATATTTG
>JAUCMS010000145.1:16805920-16817145 GCA_032357445.1 Enteromius radiatus | reverse complement strand
ATACAAATATATTACGTAAAGAAAAACTTTTATTTTGGATGCGATTAATCGCGATTAATCGTTGCCCAGCACTAATAATAATATTTATTATTATATTATTATATACTAAAAATATTTTGGTATGTCCCACAAAAAAGCTTATACTACTGCTTATACTTTTATCCTAAATACACAACTGTCAACTGATTTTCCCAGCAGGGAAAAAAAAATTCCCAGCAAAACTTAGTACAAGGATACATTATTTTTTATGGTGATTTGCTGTCTGTGCACACTAAAAAGTCAAAGTCATACTTTACATTATAGAAAGTGTGCCTGAACATTTTGTACCCATAAAAACCATCCATGCACTGTTTGATGAGGTAATTTACCATACACTTTGTACAAGTTGTAGTCTGTAATTTCATTATCTCTATATTTAACCTTTCCTCTCTGTGACCGAACCCTAAAGAAAAATAGTTTCGTCCTTTGAGTGCATTTGCTTGTAAATCTCTTTATATTTACTCTAAAGCACACATGAATTTTGGACTCTACTCTACTACTTATACTTTGTTGGTTTGTTTTTTTATTAATCGATTAGAAACATAAGCTCTTCATCTTATCCTTTTTTATACAACAGTAGCTCCATTCATATTCATGCAAACACGACAAGCACTTCAGGCTCATTGTAGAGATGTCACGTTCTGTGAGGGGGCGAGACCACCCTCTGTATTTGATTCATTAGCAAAACTAATGCCCCGAGGCACATGGGTGTCGTCAACATTTCGGAAATGCCTCGAACACCCACTTAGTGTGTTTATGTTGGTGAGGACACAGAGAGACATTTTTTCGTTACTGGCCAAAACGCTTCAAAAGGGAATATAACCTCTGGTCAAATGATTTGACCCCTTGTTGAAAGCTGACCCTTTTGTCTGACACAACAGAAAGCCTTGTCTGAAAAGAAAAATGAATGAAATCTCAAGCAGAGTAACAAGCTAGTTCTCTGCATCATCAAAAGCAGGCACAACATAGACACACTAAACTTCCTAAAACAAGGGAAACATTGTTTTACACTTTCTTCAATATTAAACAAATATTGATTAAACTCAATTTAACTTTTTCGCTGTAAAACTGTGTGTTTGTTTAACTTTTTTGTTTGGAAGATAAATGAGCCTTTACATCTGCTTTATAAATGCTTTACAAGCTATAAATAGTCCACAATAGTCCACACACAGCTCACAAAAACAGACGTCTGGCAACTACCTAATGTTTTGTAACTACCTCACTTAATCATGAATTACAGCAGGAACATGTGTTAATAAAGCATTTATTAACACACTGAGCAACTATTATCATGTGTCAAAATAATAATATTTATTCATGTAAATTTAAATAATTTATTAATCATTTACTTAGACTTTCTAAATGATCTTATTAAACACTGACAACTCCTAAATAAATAAACTGATAATTAATAAAGTATGAAAACACAATTATTAAACATGTTATATAAGAACAGGGTTTTTATAGATGCACTTGTAAACTGTTTACTAATGCAAATTAATGTTGGAGCAATGGTTTATAAAGGATTAAATAAATGCTTACTAATGCTTAACTAATCATTCATAGTGTGTAGTTATTATCAAGTGTTACCAAATGTTCTCAGTTTTATTTTCTTCTGATTTTTCTGAAATGTTCTACAGTATCTGAAATGTCCTTGGTGCTCAAGTAGGAAACACCAGTTCAAATCTGAATTGCAACCTATATATGGGTAGTTTACAAACAAGAAGTGTCCTATGGTGTGACATTGCAAAAATGTGGGAAAAAAACTGTACATACAAATAACATGATAAAAAATTACTTAATTCATTTTTGATCAACATAATGCATCCTGAACCTGAACTTGAATAAGATTTATCACTCAAAAGAACTGTGAGTCATACATATTTAAATGGATAAACCTCTAAACATGATGCATTATACCAGAGATACAAAATCTGCACTTGATACAACCAAAGTAAAGAAGGGTGCTATTCAACCTGAATAACCCAGAGATGCTGACAGTTTGATTTAAGAAATGCTGCTTTCACATCATCACTGTATCCTGTGCCCGCAACATGATAGCCACAAAAGCCTTTTAAGTGGCACTGTGTTTAGAAAATGAGTAAACACAGAAACACACACATACACTGCATCTAAATGTATTTAAAAAGCAGTTTATGCCACTATGGGGTCTAACCACACGATGATAACCAAACACAGCCTGATGTCTCAAACATACACACACCTCAGATCTGTCTTAGTCACATTACAGAGCAGAGTGTGAATGACAGACAACTACACGACTCCAAGCTGTGGGAAATATAACAATATAACTCATCTTTTGAAGTTGTGCTTTGAGCAGGGAAACTCTGCCCTGAATAGTCTATGCACAAATCCTAACAAACAACATGAGACTGAGATATGACAAATTAATCCATTCTGGAGTGGATGTTATCCAAATTATCCAATGGAGGAAAAATAAAGTTTATGTGTGAGGAAAGGTCACATTCTTGTTTTGACCGATAGTGACAGAACAGGGAAGAGTCAAAAAAAAGTTTGTAAAAAAATAAAAATACATGACCGGGCTGATGATGTACTGTAGTTAAAAATGAGATCTAAATATACATTACAAATATTGACAATATTCAAGATATTCATTATATATTTATGTACCTATTCTCAAACATTATACAAATGAATAGGTTTTTAGCATATTTTCCATACTGTTTTTACTACTGTAGGTAAAAATAAAGTGTATAATTTATGCAGCAAAAAATCCTCACTATAATTAAACAACAATATTTACCTACAGTACATATAGTTCAAAAGACTGAGGTACATTTTCCTTCTACAGTATCTTGGTATTTTTCTTTTTTTTTCTTTCTTTCTGTCTTTTTTTTTTTTTGCTTTTATCGCTGTTTAACAATTTAGCTTTGTCAGCAAAAATATTAATTACATTTTTAAAATAACAGTAGAAAACTGCAGCTGAATACTGTTAATTTAAATAGCAATATTTCATAATATTAACCTTTAACTGTAACAAAGCCTTTGTGAGCACAAGTGACATTTTCCAAAAACATTCAACCACAAACTTTTAAACAGCAGTGTATATTTTTTTAAAAAACAGTTGCAACACTTAAATAAAAATGGCAATGTAATAACTGCAAGGATTCACTTCATCTTGCAGACCCTGGATTACAGTAACTGCCAGATCAAGATGAACTCCACTGTCTGAACTCCCATTGGTAGTTGCAGTTCATTTGCATAAAGGTACATTTTTCTCAACTGTGATGAGCCCCCAGAATGCCCACATACAACTGACAACAGTTTTCATAACAATTTATTAAAAAACAGAGATTGAACTGACTAATTTAAATGATTCTTCTTGTACTATCATAAAATATATATATTTTTTTAAATTAAATGTTTGAATATTTAGCCAATACCAGATAACTTCCAACTCTAGCTTAAATACAAAACTGTGATTACGGAAAAAGTGCATAGAAGCCAAACAGTAATATTATCCATGATGTCAGTTTTGTTTCCCAACATGGTTTTTGTTTTCAGAAACAGCTCATTTGCTCCTGTCAGACTTCACACTACACCGCCGCTGGTGAAATTAGCACTGCTCTCTGACCTTTACCTAAACAAACCGAGAAACTCGTGCCTCTCCTGAGATTTGGGTCGTGGTAGCGCGCGGCTGATGGGGAAACTATTACTGACATTCCAGAACAATGATCAAATCTACATGGCTACAACAACAACAACTGCAATTATGAGACATCAGCACTGAAATATTCAGCACCTCTCTGTCTTTTTGAGTTATGAACGAGTTGCTAAGATGTGTTAAGAAATGGATGATCTTTTACAATGTTGGTGTATTTTAGTGGAGGGTTGTAGGTTTGAAGAACAGTGAGACTGATTCAAGACACCCTTGAGCACAAAAAGCACAAAACCACTCATAAGTAGTACGGGTATATTGTAGCAATAGCTAACAAAACATTGTATGTTTCAATTTTATAGATGTTTTTTTTATGCCAAAAATCATTAGGCTTTTATGTAAAGATCACGTTCCATGAAGATATTTTGAAAAATTCCTACCGTGAATACATCAAAACTCAATTTTTCATTAGTAATATGCATGGCTAAGTACTTAATTTGGGCTTTAGATGTGATTTTCTCAATTATTATTATTATTATTGGAGTAAACAAGAGAAGACTGGCATACAAGGTGTCATACTGAAACTATTCAATGTGGTTCAGTCAGTCAGTACTAACGAGTGGTTTTAACCAAGTGATTCACAGGGACAGTTAATATCTAAAGGATAAAGTATCTTGCTCAAAATAAGTTTGTAAATCAGCGCTGGTGAGATTCAAACCAACTACCTCATGAGTTTTAACCACTTACAGCACTCCACCTTGTAAACAACAAAAAAGTTGTTTCTTAAGGAAAATGTCTGTGTAGATGACATGAAGTAGACCTAATGCGGCTCATGTGAGGCTTTACCTGGAGCACTGCACTCATACAGACTACAGACCGATGTGAAAACATTGAAATACCTTTCTGCTTGTCCATCGCTGGAAATGCTCAAAGTGTCCAAGTGAACTGTTCTCGTCCGCGTCCAGAGTTCATCGCTGCATTCCTGGATGTGTAACGTAAACGAATTTAAAGTGGCTTTATGTGAAATTCGTAGTGAATTGAGGGAGAGATGCGGGTCAGGCGACAGGCAAACGAAGATAACAGCGAAACCGTCCAAACAAGCGCCTACATTGTCAACATCCACCCCACATCTCTGTGTATCTCTGGACTGACTCTCTCCGCCTCCAGCTGCGATTCTGAATGAAGTCACTGAGCAGCAGCTCCACAGCGCCACCGTGCGCCCTCAATAACTAGCACAAACAAAACCTGCACTTGTAGGATTAGCTACCACCGATTTATCTGGGTGAGGTAGTAAATGATAAAAAATAAAATTATGACCAATATTTTAAATAAAATACATTTTATGAAACATGCTGAACTCTAAACCTACTAGAAAATCAAAGGCATACATCTAAACAAGCTGTGTGTGCATATTGATCACAGTCAGAAGTTATTACAAACACTCAGCGGCATACTTGAAAAGTTTAAGCTAAAGTATTGTATTAAAAGAAAGTAAGTAAACGTTTCTGCTAAATAAGTAAATACTTTATATACATTAAATACTTACATAATTTTAAACTGTATAGGGCCTATTCAGTTGTTTCTTCAGTTTATACATCAAAACAAACAAAATATATTGAGATGAAGGTGAAGCAATATTACTAAATTCATCATCTTATTTAAAATGTGAAAGGCTTAATCACACTTTCAGTCAGTAAAAAGCAGACACTAAATGCTGTTAAAATCATAAATTTTATTGAAATGAATATTCATTCAAATATTCAAAATCTGTTGAAATCATTAGAGAACTACTAACAAATCAAACATAATTAAACAACAATACCACTGCTATTAGTAATAAAATCATAAGAAAACACTCACACAATCCATTTTATTTTATCTCCATTCATCACACTTTCACATAAAAAATAAAAAGAAGAAAAGCACTATTCATAAAGTAGAGAAAAATTAATATTTGGAACATATTTTTCACATGGAAACTGTCAGATGCATGTACATGTGGGTTGAAAGAGCATATTTTCTAATTGTGAAAACATTCATCCTTTTAGGTGTGTAAGAGTGAATCAAGTGCTTTAGGATGTAGTAATGAGTGCCTCGCTGCAAAATATTCCTAGCAAAATGTATTTCATAAACAAGGTCTGACTTCTGAAGCCACATATATTTTCAGATCAGAAAAACACAACTTTAAGCTGCCACTGAAAAAAACATGATTGATAAGTAACATAATTTCATGATTATTGTGTATTGTGATGATCATTTGATCACTGTGATGACTTTGTGCCCCTTAGGTCACATGAGAAAAGATTTTAAACAGCAGAAGTGTAAATCAGATAAAATATGTTGAAAGAACAGCCATAAAACAACCAGTAATACTATGGGTTTGTTAATATGCATTAATATGCATATAGCCACATATTTCCTTCTGAGTAGTGTTTCTACAGAAATGAATGTGGAATGTCTATATTTGTACTTCTACTGTACATTCTCAAGTTGATATATGTGTTGCTTTTTAGTGATTTTTTTTTTTTCTTATAATATTTTCATTCTTTTTTGTTAGGTACAAACTCTGGATACAAAGCATGCACTCTATCCAAGCACTTTATTTGGTCACTGGAGCAATAAAAGCATAGAAATTAATATTTAATATTGACGTGGGCAAGAAGAATATATGAACCGCAGGGTTGTTCGCCATTAAGAGCAGAATTGAGAATGCCTTTTAAATTCCAATTGAATTTTTACATTTTAAAACGCAGAATTAAAATGAAATAAAAAAATCAGCCGACTGCTCATTTTGTATACATTCTATCTTACCACTGCATAATATTGATTTAATTAATTATAATTTACTGTTTAATTCAATATATAACATATATTTACATATATATTTAATATTTTATTTAATATAACAGTTTGCTATATATGTTATAAATTATGTTATATAATATAAAGAAAGAAATTATATATTGTTATTATTTTAAATATAAATAATTAATTAATAATTTTAACTAATTGGTTAATAGGAATGTTAATTATACTTTCATATAATTGTAATTAATATAGTTAATAAAATAGTGGACCAATGAAATATCACTGCTATATGAATGTGTCCATTTTTTTTTATTATTGCAGTTCAGTAAATTCATCTGCCTCTCATTCCAGTTTAAGATTCCGTGGGACTTGACCAATGTAATTTAAATTTACATTCATGATCTGAAAAGTTGTTCAACTCTCAATTCTGCTCAAACCCTGTATTTGTAAATCTACAGAAAGCAAAAACCAGGGCCACAAAATCAATCCATCATGTGCTAATGTCTGAAATCCCTTTATATCCTAACCTATCCTTATCCTATAAAACAGGAACACTATAAAAAAAACATTTCCACCCGTCAAGAACAAAAGAGGATAGAACCAAAACAGTAAAGGTGCTTTAAAAGGCAATAGCAGCAAAACGAGGAGGAGGGAGCGAGTGAAACTGTTCAATCAATACATCCTGCGGAAGAGGGGAAGTATTGATCACAATGCCCACAATTCACAATCCATCATCACTGAAGAAAAGCAGGATACATTTGCCATGCAGGATTCATACATCTCATATCCAATATTCAGTAAACTCTCACTAATGTACAGTAGCTCTCTTTGGAACAGCAAACTCTCACTCAGAATCATCAGCTGGTATTTGAGTGGGTAATATCGAGGTTAAGGTGAAAGAAATGAGGGTGTGCAACATGTGCGTCTTCAGACTCTAGTATAAACTCAACTTAATTCCAAACTGTCAGCATTATTTGATTTGCTTAATTCAAATACTGAGCTGCTTTTACAAATATGGGTCAATGACAAATAAGACTGTCCACCATTAAAAAAATTTAAATAATAAATCCAGTTTAAAACACACCAACATTGGCGTTATTGGTGTTATGCTGGTTTTATATGGATTTTAAAAATATGTATACCTTCTATTTTTTATTTAACTTAATTCAAGTAATTTAATGAATTATTAATGAAATGAACATTTTACAAAGCAAACTAACTGTGCTGTCTCACGATTAATCATTTGACAGCACTACTTATTATATTAACCTAATTATATGAATTTTCTTTTTTTTCCTGCTTGTCAATTGAACCACGATTTTTAAGTAAAAAAATAACTGAAGCAGGTTTGTTAAAATATTACACACAAGCCAAACCACTTAACAAGATTTTCTTTTACAGAAATTCCATTCTTTTTTTCTTCTTTTATTTTCATTTTTATTCTGCAATTTAATTTAGAAAATAAAATCATGCTCATCGTATACGAGGTTTATTCAACTCTTTCTACATATAAATTGCATTTTAAATCTATTATCAACAAATGAATAAATCAGGACCAAAAACAGTCATTGACCCATATTACAAAGGACTGTTAATTCATGCTTAGCACATAAAGGCTGAAAAGTGTGGCAGTGACTTAAACTCACAGATTCCTGCTGGTCCATCTGAAATGTTTTGCAGGAATTTGGTCTGCTCAAATATGTGTATTTGTAGCGTTATTATCTGTGTCTATCATTATAGATTACTAAGCACACACAGAAGAGGACTTGGTAACCTCAGTGAAGTCCTGACATAGTAGCTGCAACTAGAAAAAGAGACAACATCAAAGACTCGGATATGATTGTTAGCTGCAATCAGATACGGGGCTTATCGAACGATAAGGATAACTGATTTTTTTTTTTTGCTGGCTCCGTAATCACATTCCACATTTAACATTCCTCATCTTTCCTTAACTTGTGTCGCCTGTACTGTTACTACAAGCGGAAGTGCAGACTGACAGTGACAGTGTTTGTAAAAGAACGTATTTCTCTGACTACTAGAAGAGAGAGACTTTCTTTTTCATGTCGTTCCGCTTCCAAAATGAGAGCCGGTCGAATTCCTCTATGGACATGCCAAAGACATTCTGGAATTCCTCAGGTGACAGGTGCCTCTGGAGAGAGAGGTCATGTGGTCAACGTTTCCCAGCAGAGCAGTGCAACAGTGTAAAACAATGAGAAAAAGTAATGTCTACCTCCAGTCTGGTCCTGTCTACACCAGGAGGGAGTTTGTTTCTACCTTTTTGGGTCACAACGAGCATCTCATATGGGTAAATCTGCCAAATGAACACATGTTCATAACAATGTTAATGAACCAGCATCAAACTGTCACTTTAAAAAAAGCAATAAACACAAGAATCTTAAATAAATTATGGTTACTGTACATCACCTTTTGTTCCAGCATACTAGGAAGTGAATTCCCTCGGTCTATTCTTCTGCTTTGGGCATCTCCGTTCTATACAAGAGAGGAGACTACCATAAGACTACATTTCATTACAATGCAGTTATTACAAAAATCTTATTGTAAATGTTGTAATACTAGATGTAAAAACATAAATATATGAAAGGCTGTTTCTTACTTATAAGATTTGAAAGAAAATAAAATTAATCAGCTCATTTTACCTGGAAATCTGTTTAAAGAGAGGGAGAAAGAGAGAGAGACAAATAAGCATACAGTGAGCATGAGGTATAAAACATTTCAGTCATTAAAAGAGGTAAGAATAGAGCACAAAACACAATACAATAGAAAAATGACCCTCAACACTCTAAATAAAATGTTCATAGAATAGAATAGAACAGAAATCAGTGCTTGTAATACTGTAATTTACCATAATTAAGTTTAAAAATAAGCATTAAAAGA
The DNA here is from genome assembly GCA_032357445.1 of Enteromius radiatus. Classification (NCBI taxonomy): domain Eukaryota; kingdom Metazoa; phylum Chordata; class Actinopteri; order Cypriniformes; family Cyprinidae; genus Enteromius; species Enteromius radiatus. The sequence continues at coordinate 16,807,763 of JAUCMS010000145.1, read as the reverse complement.
AAAATGACCTACTGTTTAGAAAAGAACAATAGAATAGTAGAATAGAACAGATTAGAATTTTTTATAGACTTTACTATTTAGAATAGAAATTATGACTCTTAAAAATAAAACTGATTTTAAAAGAATATAATAGATAAGAATATGAATACATTACCCAATTACTATTTTGAATAGAATAAAATAGAACAGAATTATGACTCTTAAAACAGGGACTCTGCTTGAAGTGAAAATAAATATGACACAGATTACTCTTACTCTTTAAGAGTAAGGTGTAGCTAAAAGAAGAATAATAGAATAGAATAGAATTGTGAGTAAATACATGACAAACACTATTAGAATAGAATAGAATAGAGATCAGTGCTCTTAATTCTTTTATTAAATTCCAAATAAACATGGCACAAATTGCTCTGTTTTTACAGAACAGAATAGAATTGTACCTCTTAATAATGCCACTCTGATTGAAGTGTAAAAACAGAACAGAACAAAATAGAATAGAATAGAACAGAAATGCCATAATCCCCACACTTACTTTGACTCCCTTTATCACTATTTGAAGATGAGAACTCTGCAGACTGGAGCTGTAACACACAAACACCAGGCTAATTAAATCAGTGTAATTAAGGATGGATCTCACAAAGCTGACATACTGTATCAAAACAGAGTTCATTTTCTCACCCTAGTCAGGCCAGTCTTAGTGTAGGAAGGAAATGAGGGGGATTTGGAAGCTGCACAACAGAAAATAAGAAATGTGTTAATGTAGTGACACAAACAGCATTCAAATAATCATCTTAACTAAGCAATGATGCTGAAGCTGACATGTCTTCTATTATGAATGTGTAATGTGGATGCAGTGCATCTCTTCATCCAGAAGGGGCCACTACGAGTACAAGGTCAACCTGCTTTTGTGATTTACTGAAATCACATCCATTTTCAGTAACACACAATACATGGTATAATGCAATAATCAAATCAGTCAACTAGACTTCCCCTAGAGACCAATAAACTCTAATCTGATCCACATCACTCTGATTGCAGGTGGAAAGACTGACTCGGATGTCCAGTGAACACTACAGCTGCTGTTAGTAATGTTGCTTATCTCTGAGTATCTTTCTGTTCTGTGATTCCTTATGTGACAGTGAAAATCACACACACACACACATTGAAATGTACCCAGATGCATGTGTGTCCTGTCGGGCAGAGACCGTGTTTTCCTTCGGACGGGGGCCGATCTTTCGATCTCCTCCTTTAGTATCAATTTTCCTAGATTAGATTGAATCTGTGAAGAGAGAGAGAATGAGAAGTGAGGGACTTTGAGGGATGAGGTGGACACTGAAACATTATACCTAGGCTGAGAGACTGAATTGATCAACTTGGCTCCTGTTTTTCGTCAGGAAATGCAAGAATCCCTACAGATTTATCCTCTATTTGAAACCAGCGGTGGCCTTCACTTGAAGGTCGAGTGAGACAATAGAGCTCACAAATAAGAGCCAACCCAATAAACCTTTAGCCTTGGTTTAAGAAAAACAGAACAGGAGAAATGTAAAAAGGTATATAATATAAAATAAAGTTAAATATTTTTATTAACAGCTTTAAAAATAAAATGGCATGTACACTACTGTTCAAACTGCTGGAGTTCAAAAGATTATTTTATGTTTTTGAAAAAAACATCGTGCTCACCAAGGCTGCATTTATATATTTATTATTACAAACAGTAAATGTCAACTAACAGTCATTATTAGTAGACTGTCTGCTTAATATATCCTAACTAGTGCTGGGCAATGATTAATCACGATTAATCGCATCCAAAATAAAAGTTTTTCTTTACATAATATATGCGTTTATG